>JAOXXN010000265.1:6282851-6293921 GCA_026770055.1 Myrmophylax atrothorax
CACTCCCCCCCAGTGACTGCTAGCTTTCTTCTTAATATCAGCATCTTAAAAGAGGCATTTATCTATTTCTGCAAAATGATGATCCTTCATTATCTAGCATAAAAAACCCCTCAGAACTGATAGCTGTCCAATAAGATCTAGACAAATCTACAATTAGTCTGACACAGATTTCCATCAGAAACAATTGTTAGGCCTCAAATGATCCTGGGCAAGTAAGGACTTGAGAAAATAAAGGGGAATGCAGCCAAGCCCTTGTCTATTTAATTGAGTACAAATGAAGTAAAAGATGCAATATGAGCTGGTTGCTGCTCAATTACTGTTGAAGTTTTGTTAAATGAGTTGACTGCTATCTTATTTACTTAAGAAAATCTCCACTCATGCTTCACTGAGCCTCAGCCAGGCCTTAATTGAGAATTTATGGTTGAGTTCTCAGTGGAGGTGAAGAACTGGAACATTAATTCCAAGTGCAGCAGTTGGCCTGAATTCAATTGTATTCATGACACCAATGAGCATTGTCCATTCACACGAAATTCCTGTAACAATTGAAGACTTGAGCAGTTGCCTAAAGTTTGAGGTCAGGATTGATTGCACCTGCGTTTCCCTGTATGTATGTATAAAGCAAAATTACGTTTTCCCTGGCTTTTCTGTGGCTCGTGTGGATGCTTGTATTGAGGATTTTTTCAAATTAAGTAAATCCTTCTTTCCAAAAATGGTCAAGTTCTCCACGCTTGACAAAGAGGAGGTGGTTTTCTATCTGAAGTGCCACACAGATTGACCCTATCTGTTCTGCATTTCATATATAAGTAGGGGTTTTTTTGAAGAAATGGTAGAAAGAGTAGTATTTATCAACAGTGGACTTTGATAGTTCAGGAAGTTCTGTAACCATGTTGATAGCTGAAGCATGGGTTGTTCGGTTTCCTAGAAAGCCTGGTTGTTCACTAGACTTTGATTCCTTGATCAGCTATGGCCTTTAGACAAACAGGTCTTTCTCTGCCTACCCCCCATATCACCTCACCCCATGCAGCACTCTGTTTCTGTGTCAATTACTGGAGCAATCTGTTCTGAGCATACTGGTAGATGTGTTACAGCCCCTCAAAGGCTTGGGTACCACAGGGAAGCTCCAGGCACCTGCAGAGCACAGGTGTTCTCTAAGATGACTATTTGCTTGTAATAATCAAAGCAGAGGGAAGAACCAGAGGAAGAAACCTGCCCTGTGTGATTTTGGAGTTTAGGATTACCTTCCAGAGCCAGTGACATATCTGTAATAAATGTCACATGCAGACAATTAGGTCTTGGCTTTTTAGAACTATTTAATTAAGATTTTCTATTTGTATGTGCCTGATTATTTGCTATATGATGGGCAGGGAAGAAATGCAGAAACAAATAAAAAGTACCTCCCTGCCCCCAGCAAACCTCTAGCAAACGTAGAAATACACAGGTTGGACCTTAATGATTTCCCTATCCTTGGGGATACATTACCTTATCCCTGGGATACCTCAGTCCTAGAATACTTTGCTTGGATCTCCACAGGACTCATTGGAGCACTTCTCTTGAGTGAGGAAGCTGCCATCCCCAAAGAGCTGTACTGTACCTTGGCACTGCAAGTTCCAGGTCAGGAAATCTTCCATACTGATTGGGAAAACCTGCATGTAGTGGGAAGTGCCTGAGGCTGTGCCTCGATTTTTTGCTCACATATTCACATTGAGCCTTCCATGTCTAGTTATCAGTTATTTCCAGAGTTTAATTACTAGTAGAAAAATCCCTACCCTCATACAGGGGTGGGCAAGATTTTCATATAATATGTCTTGGTTCTGGCTACTGAGAACAGCAATGTCAGAGCTAAGGTTTTGACACTTGAAGCACCTGGCACAAAATCCCAGCTGGCACAGCTTGTGTGACCCACATTGGCACTGTTGTAAACCCTCCAGCAGGCATTCATTAAGAATAGGGAAATCCCAGTACTATCACAGCCTGTATAGGGAACTTCACTGAATCCCACCTGTACCTTGGCTTGCATCTAGAAACAGTACTTCTGCTTTTGTGGGGCACTGCATCCACAAAATAATTAAGGCTATTACTCAGGTTTTGTAACCAGTTCAAACATCTCTGTACCCACAGCATAGACTTTCCTTCCAGCAGCTGAATTTGATACAGAGTTTTCAGATTCATTTGCTGTAGGTCTAAATGCAGCTGGCCCCTTCAGCAGCCTGAAGAATTATGCCTGAACATCGAGGTAGACACACCAAAAAATCTCTGTCCTGTGCCTTTCTTTTATTTCTAAGATTTATAGACCAGAAGGACTTATTCCTGCAATATCATCTTCACATTCACACAGATATAGCCCATGAATGTGACACCATACAACTAACACCCTCATCTTTGTTCTCCAAGAGGGTGAAAAATGCTAATACTTTATACTACATTATTTAGGGACTTCCTAGAGTTCGCTATACTAACACAGTTCACTTTATTCAGCAGTGAATAGATTTCCTCTTTAGGAGGGTTATATTCATCTGCGCAGGAGAGAATGTGAGAAATAATCCCCATCCTGTCAGGCAATTAAAGCAGTATTATTCCCTGCAATTTTAGGTTTTAATTTACTGTATGAATACCTACACAGTTAAGTCAAGTATTTTTATAGAAAAAAAAAATCAGTGAAGCTCCACACAATAATGTTAAAACCTTCCACCTCCTACATATTCTTCATTATGAGAGCATTATGGTCTGGCACACAAACAATATACTTCAATATTTAAACTGAAATTTAAGAAATGAGCTGCATTTTTCTTAAACTTATAGACAAACTAATCACTTAAAGAGGGTTATTTTATTGATAAAATTTATAAAAGGTACAGTTAAGGTTAAAATGTGATTTTTGTTCTCAGTTTAACTGCTTTTCATGTCTTAATTTCCAGTTAGTAATTTGTAACATTTTTAAAATTAAATTGTGAACTGGAATTTTCCAGTCCTAGTTAAAGCTCAGCAGCACTTCTGGGGAGGAGTGAAGATCTGAGTAAAATTGGTTTAGATGCCTATGACTTTAGACCAAAACTGAACTACATTCTACAGACAAGCTACCGATCAGAAATCTTTCAAGGGAATAATTTAAAAACAGACAAATATGTTCTATTCTAACTTAGCTTATGATTTCTTGAGTAGATTCCTTTAATATATTGGTAGTTTTATGGTTACAGGTATGAAAACATGGTTTCATAGATGCACAGTATAATTTTCTACATGGATTATTTTGTAAAAATTGATTTTAAGCTACTCTTCAACAATGTGCAGAAGCAAATTCAACTGGTATTTTCTCATTACATGGTCATACATCAAAAATACACATTTGTCAAACCAAAGTTTTCAGAAAAAATATACCGGTTATTACAAATTTTATTCTGTTAGAAAAGCTGATGAGAGTTTCCAGTTTAAGGGAGTGAAGAAGGCTGTAATTAGCCTCATTAAGCAGTATCTTTGCCCAGTGAATGTGCAAGCCTCAGCTTTCTCTAGCCAGTTCAAACACTGCTCCTATGGCATGAGTCATATAAACAAAAAAGAGGTGTGTAAAAACACCAATTTCTCATCATCTTTTAAAGAAGAGGGTCAAATGCTACTAATTAAGATGAAGGTGTTTAAGCAGTGTGACTCTGTGTCGGGTCAGATACACATTCCAGAGATATTTTCTGTCATTGTCTGAAAATTTGTTTGAAAAACAGCAGAAAGTTTTTAAGTCCTTGTTTCAATAAGCATTTTCTGTCCAAAGAGGATCAGACTCACTAACCCTAAAACAGCCAGATACGATTAATGCTTCCATGGGCTAGGGAAGGGTGAGATTCAAAGTAAAACGTGCAGGTAGTTCAGTCTTCAGTGCTTTGAATGATGGTGAACTCCTCTACCTCCCTTGGTCACACAACCCATTGGGTTTGCACAAGAAGTAGTAGAAGACTTCCCTAATTCTTGAAGGAGAGAAGAGGGAAGAGTGGGTGAGGTGATATGAACAAGATTTCTGACTGCTAGTGATATACTGAGAGACATTGAGAAATGATGGTTGATGTTTTTGAAGTGCTGGCTTCTCTTTCTGGTATTTATGATGAAATTCTCTATAACAGTGCTGTTTCCTGCTGTGCTTAGCTCTTTTGAAAATGTGACTACCTCTCTAATATGCTAAATAAAGTGTGAATTTACTGAAAATTTTGTACCTACTCACACATAAAGAAGTAAGGCTTACAAAATTGATATACCTGTCATTTTAACTTTGACGGCAGGGAAGATACTAGAACAGATTGTTAAAAAATGAGTAGATAAGAAACAAGAGCAAAATGCAATACTTGAAAATGTCCAGTGAAACGAAAATCATGTCAAACCTATCTAATTTGTTTCTCTGATGAATAATCTTGCTTAGAAGATGCAGAAGAATCAGAAAATGTGAAGTGTTCTGACTTTATTAAGCTTTTTGACCTTCTATACCAGCAAAACAAGGAATTACAGCCACTGTGTGTCATGTGGAACTGACTGAAAAATGGCACTTAAGAAATAGTTCCTTTCTCTATCAAAAAAAGGAGAGTGTGTTGGGTAGGGTATTCCCAAAATCTGCCTTGGTTGTACTCCTTACTAATCTTTGTATTTGTGGCATGGATGTAGGAGCAAAACACACACACAAAAGTTTTGGTGACAGGTTGAGAAGGGTTGTGCATATGTTGGAGGAACAGACAAGAATTCCTAACCATGCTGCCAAAATGTAGCAAGCGTTTGAACCATGAAGATGAAATTCAGTAAAGACAAGTGTCATGAATAGTAATGTCTGTGGAGGAAACCTGAAGTGCACAGATACAAGTGGGAGAATGACTGGAGGAACAGCAATATAGTAGGAGAGGTCCAAGGTCATCACAGCTCACAAACTGCGTGCGAGTTGACAAGATAATGCGGTTGCATAAAAGGCAAATCTCATTCTGGGATATATTAACAGCGTGACAAGGGAAGCAATTATTTTGCTGTACTAAGCAGTGATGAGACCTCAGCTGGTGTATCATTCCCCAGTCTGAGAACAAGCAGTAAGATAGATGTAAATAAACTGGACAATCTCTAAAGGAAAGAAGAAAGGCAAGGAATAGAAAGAACAGTTTATGCTCAAAGGGTGGGACAATTTTATTTATCCAGTAAAGAGAAGATCAGGTGGACGCATAAGGAACAGAATTAATTAGTTTTAAGCAAACGTTGGCCCTTTTTACTCCACATCCTATATATATAAGAGATGCTAACAATTAAAACCAAAACTTTTCAGTAAAAATTAAAAAAAAAAGTAAAACAGAGATTAGGAAAAATTTAAAATTATCAGATTAGTAAGGCCATAGAACAGATGTTTGAGTAAACTACTGGAGCTCCTGTGCTGGAAGTTTATAATGAATATTGGACAACATCTCTGAAAATATATTTTTAAAGAGTTTAATCTGAAACAGTATTTAACAGTTCTATTAGTAGTTGTAAACCCATTGGTATTTGCAAATACAATTATGTTGGCCAAAGATTTTGTCCTGTTTCCAACTTGATGCCTTTGAAATAAAAGAGTTTTTTGTTCTTTCCTCTGTCCTTTCACAATCTGTTTTTTCTTAGGGTTTTTTTCCCTTTTACCTCACACTACCGCATATAATTCTCCCTCTAAATGGCAAAAGGAAATTAAAGAAGACAAGTTCAGACAAGCAGATAACAAGAAATCAGGGAACAGCTCCACAATGGTGTCTTTGTTAGAACACTTTGAAATCTGTCCTTCACTTCCCAGAACAGCCCATTGCTCTTGGCAGAAGTGATAGCACTGAGGCAGGTAGACTTGTGGAGTAATGTATTGTTCAGACCCTGTAACATTCACTCACTACTACAGCAGTTGTTGTAATCCCTGTGCTGGCATTTCCATTATACTCCTCCTTGCGCATGAGCTTGGAACTATTCATTGAACTTGTACCTTGTTTGCAATGCATATTCTTTCTGGGTTGAATTTAGCAGGGGTGTATCCAGACTAATTGTGGCTATCTTGCTCATTCACACACAGATTCACACTGCTTGTCTGAAAGCCAGAGGTTATGAAGCAGTTCCTTAGCACACCTGCACCAGAATGACAGAACATGATACCTTCTTAGCATCTTCCCTCCTTCTGCTCCCAATCACTCACACCTCTTCTGCTGAGACTGAGACATTCACTCAGGACTTAGATTAATATATTAAGGGATAAAGTCAGAAAACATCACTGAAAATAACTTTAGGAAAGGTGTCGCTAACCAAAGAAGCTCAACTCTTTCTAGGCCTGGGAGTTGTTCAGAAACAATAGAATAGTTGGGGGTGGCAAATAAAAAAACTGCTAAGGTAAAGGATCAGAGATGCTGTGCCTTGAGTCAGAATAATGGAGCCAGACAACATGAGTTACAGTCTTACTTGTAGTTAGGATAATTAGCTAGCTCTTGCATCTTTTCCAATCTCACTACTGCCTTTATAATCTCAAATGAATCGGTTCCCTCATCCACAGTATTTCCACAGTAAATTATTTGGAGTACAGATAATTTTTTCAATATATTATCACAGTCCCTGCTATTATGCCTCCAGGCTCATTAAGAGATCTTTTGGTACTCCTCTAATATGAATAAATATATTTGAATATATGAATATATTTTAATGTTCATATAAATATATGAATAAAGCTGTATCCCATCAAAGTTACACTGGCTTGAAGTGGAGCAATGCATGAGTGACTCAATCAGAGACTTATTGCTAGCTCGTCTTAACAGTCTAATTTGTGCCAGCCCTGTGAGAGGCAGCATTCTTGTCCCTATTTTTCCTGTGTCTCTTGTTACATTTGGAAAACCAAGCGTTATCTCTTCTTCAGCTAGAGTATAGTGGGCTTCTGAACCTCAAAACCCTCAGCTCAAAACCCTGATAAGCTGACCTCTGTTTTGTCCTCACGTTTTTTGTCAGAGGCTCCAGGTGAGACCAGGCTCCCTGGCTGTGGTGCAGAGTGCATTTTACATAGCTGGTCCTGTCTGAATAGTCTCCAGAGCTACTATACGAGCGGTCTCCTGTTTGATATCCTCAACAGCTTGTTGCTGCTCAAAGGCCCACTCAAAATAGTTCTTCATCTAAGTCACAAAATGACTATAACCTGGATATGTATTCTACAGAATCCCACAAGGCCTAGGAAAGCTTGTGTTTCCTTCTTAGCTGATGGAGGTTGCTATCTTGTTTATCACATCCATATGCTCATGACATCTAAAGGGAATTTATACAGACACTCAAATGAAACATGGTGCAAAAAGTGCATTCTTGAATACAGGAAGCAGTTTTGTAAAATGGCCCTGGCCCAATTGTCGTGCTGAGCCTCTGAAGGCAGATTTTAGCAACAGGTAAATGACTCTCATATTTCAGCCAAAAGGTCTTGTTCATGTTTAATTACCCCTCAGCAGATTAAGGTTCTATGAAAGCTGTTTCCTGATTTCTGAAAAGGTATTTTACCATTTGTTTTCATGGCAATGCTGTCCTGCCAATCTGCACATCTTTTATGTTTCTAGCACATTTGCATTTCCAAATATGTGATATAGGTGAAAATATCAATTCTACTGGTTGAGTGATTGGGAACTTTAAAGCATAGGTCTTTTCCATTAAAAATGATTCCTGGCCTCTATTCATTTTGAGACAAAACAAGTCAGTTTTTAAGTCATTGCTGTTAACAAGCTAAGAGCAGAGATTCTTGTTGTTACCGATTTTAATACATTTGTGAAAACTGCAACTACTCAACAATATTACAAAAAATGATTCAAAATGTAAATCTACTGAAAACCAAAGACTTTTATCTAGCTGCAAAAGAGCCATCTGATGGCATTCATTATGTTTAAATAGCAGTTATTAGGCTTTTAACAGTTTTATGCTTTAAAGGATAAAAATCCTACTAAATTAAATCTTCTGGACTAGTTTTAAAATCAGCTAATCATGTATGATTAAGATGATAGCATTTATCACCAATATATCATTACACATATTAGAACTTGAGAAAGCTGCTCAACAATGTTATGTTTCTCATTTCTCCAACACGTCATTTATTCTCATGATTCACATGTGTTATTTTCTGGAAGCCTGAGTCTTTAGACACTTGCATTCTAAGACAATCTCCTTCTTTTATGCCAGAAATTAAACAAGCAGAAAGGTAAAGAAAACCATAGAAACATGAACTACACTATGTAAAAAGCAAAGTAATTAAAATTTCTTATTATGGATCAATAATAATAAATATATAATTTTCATAAAAATTAAGGCTTCTTGACTTTTGCAATAATGTGCAGAAAATCCCAACAAACAATGCTATTTATTTATTTATGTCTACCATCCCATGTATTTCCAGGCAAACACAAGTTAGCCAGTGTGTGTGTGCTGTAAGATGACTGCAGACACACTTATGCTAAGTGCATATCTTTCATCTATTCAAATCTGCCCAGGTCTTGAGTAAATGCTGCATTGCAGTACACTACCAGGGCTCCAGATCTATAGAATGAAAGGACTCCTTTGAGTATTTCAGTCTGTGCTGCTATTTTGGGGGGTTGGCAATATATTAAAATACTTTAGAGGCAGAGAACAGTGTTTGAGGTGATCGATTTTTCTACTTATAATAAAAACCAAGAGCAACTTGTAACAACTGTATCAAAGCTACTAACAGCTAGTGTTAATTTTCTGCCTCAAATCCATTGGGCTTTTCCTGCAGAGTTTAATTGCAGTTATTCACTTGCTTAGAGAAACGTCAGTTTGTGTCTCATGGCACTCAGCAGAGTCCTCACATCTTTATGATTGCTGAGAAAGGTCTAGACAACGGACATTTATTGTCATACATTTTGCACAAAGCACTAAAAATTAATTCTTCTGGCATTGGGTTGGGTTGGTACAAGCATATTACACATATTCTATTGCAGGTACACTTGTATAGATAACTCCAGGCCAGTTTTAAACTAACCAGCCCTGTGGACAGTAAGCACGAGAACCACAGCAACCCAGACATCAGTGCAACCAGTAAAAATGCTGTCCAAGGAGTATTGGACAAGTTCATGAGGCTGTTCTGTATATCCCTGCACACTGTCATAGCCAGCTTGACAAAGATTTTTGTTTGGGGATTTTTACCATGTGTGGCTCCTGGAGCATGGATATATAAAACTGAGACACAGACCTATGTCTTTATGACAACTGGGTTATCCTATCAGTAGTGTCTGACTGGGGAATCTGAAAAGCATCTAAGCTACATTGCTATGGTCTGAAGTTAAAACCAACAACAACAAAACCCACCCCAGATCCTACACAAGGATTCAGGGGAGGCAAACAAGTTGATGGTGATTTCTCAGCTAAGCTATGGCCTAGACTGACCTATCTTATAGAGCCTTTTATTCAAGGGTGGATAAAATTGCCACCAATAAATCAACAAGCGTACAAATGCAAATGGGGCTGTGCCAGAGAATGATGGTGAACAAGTTGCCAAAGTCAGAATACTGCTGCCTCCCTGCCCTCTCCATTCCGTATTGTAGAGGATGCTGTAGGGACACTAAAGCCAGAGAAGAGCTCACTACATCCATGTGCAGGAAGGGAATAGCTAGATATTCACAAAACTATGACCATGCAAATGAGCTCTAATGAGTGTCAGAGGCTTAGTTTCAGGGTCATAGTTGCATGACATACTGCATTCAAGTCTTAGTTGACTTTTGCTCATTTGGGGTCATGCTTTCTGAGCACACTCCATCAAACCTTAAGTTTTGCTCCTCCTGGCTGTTTGAGAGGGGAATATTATGATTCTACCAATGAGGAACAAGAATAAAGGCTTAGTTTCTAGTTTCAGTTAGATATTGATATATAGGACTGCAGTTCTCTGGAAAAGAAAAAAAAACAAAGGTCAAAAAAAGAGCAATGAACAGCTTTTATTGACAGGTACCTCTGGCAGAGATGCCTGGAGATTTAAAACTCGAAAGAACCACGGAAATCCTTCTTGGTTAAGGAAACTGCAAATTCTGTTCACCAGTTAAAATCTGGATTTCCTGTTTCTGTTTCCCTTAATCTAGTTTTAATCAGTTTTAGAGGTTACCTCTGAATTGCCTCTCCTACGTTTCCAAGAAAAGAAATTGCTTCCTTTTTCCTGAAACATTTTATGGAAAGCAGAAGATACCTTTTTTCTACACCTGTATATCAAGGGACTCAAAAAAACCCCCCACACATCAAAGACTAAACTGTCTTGTGGTAAACAGCTCATTATTAGATACGCCCTACCCTTTTCTGGTACAGTGATTGTATCAAGGTTACACAGAAATATTTCAACATATACGTTCAATCACTACCCTTGTAATTCTCAGGACAAGCACATAGACCACACAACTTTAACAAATTGTTCATATACCCAAGAATATGAAAGTACTTTTATTGCTTTTGAGTCTTATGATTCAGTCTAGACTTTAATACAATGCAAGAGGAGAGCAATTAGGGAAGTTTATTAAGGCAGAAGAAGTAACCTGGTGGTTTAGGGTAGCCACTGTGTCAAAGTGATGCTGCTCAGAGTGTGTCAATGACAGAGCTAATGGCAGCATATGCTTGTGGTGACTGTGCTCATTCTGTGGCACATGAGGGTCCTGGGAAGAAGCAACTCATTAGCATCCTGTCCACTCCCTTCCATGGGTTAAGGACAAAAGATTAATGAATCTATTTTCAGCCTCCTAGAAAGAGACTTTCAGCTGCCATCCTCACTTGGACATGTAACAGTGGCTGTGATTCCCTTAGAACTAAGTTTTCTTAGAGTTAATATAACTGACAATCAGCCTTTTTGTTATATTAGTCATATGAACGTAATTGTTTCCTGTCTGTTATTCCTTAGGACAGTGATCCTTCACCTTTAACAGATCATGGAAATAAAACAACTTCTGTTCTTTGTTTCACAAGCAAATTTTTACAAGTATGTTATGGGTTCACCTAGGTGGGCCTAAATTTAGATTTTGCGGGCCAGACTAGGCCTGGAATTGTCAGGTGACTTGAGCTGGGCTGGGCTAGCTAACAGCTGACTTCTTCTAACCAATG
>JAOXXN010000265.1:6294021-6319707 GCA_026770055.1 Myrmophylax atrothorax
TATATAGTTAGTTTCAGCATAAACCTGGTTTGGAAGTTTTTTTTCCCTCTCTCTCCTTCCTTTTCTCTTGGCTGGTTGGGAGGGGGGAAGACCCTTTTTCTCTGTTCTTGGGCAGTTGGCATTTTGCCAGCTCAACCCAAGACAAAGTACAAATAAGTCGATATCAGGTTTTTAAAAATGTAAGTGGTCTCTAATGAAGGTTATAGCAAAATTTCAGTGTTATCAGGATTCAGTAACAGTTTCCTCATTGGGTTTTCAGCATTTATATTTTATTCATTCAGATAAAAACAATATAGAATTTGCTCTCATGACAATCTCCTCTGCTACCACAATCCTGCCACATCTTTAATTGTCCATGTGATATCAAGGATACAATTTCTAGTGTGAAAAAAATCTTGAAGGAAAAAATAACACATTCCTCACACATCCATCCAACAAAAATATTTCAAGAATTGACCAATGCTTTTTTCAAATAACAGAGTAGGCGAAACCTGTTTTCAAAGGACAGTGCTTATTCTGGAACAGAACAGAGATTGGGAAAACTCTTCCTTAGGGCCTGTTCTAGTCTTACAGTTCACTCCAACTCGAACGCATCACCAACACATGAGGACCTTGTAATGAGTAAGATTTTACTATATTCAGTACTAAATTAGAAGCTGTCCAAAGTACCATAAAGATGACTCTCAGAACACAAATATACTTCAAGAACTGCTCTGAATACAGCTGGCATAACTACCGTACTCAAAACTGGCCAGCAAACAGTAACTAAGAGGTGGTTGTAAAAAGCAGAATAAGAACTCATATAGCTAAGTTCCATCCTCCTGCTGTGAAAAGCTGATCTTTTTTATGTTATATGATCTGCAGTCAAAGGAAAATAGAAACTCAGACCAGTGGTATTGTTGCTATGTCCTATGTGGTCTCTCCGAGTTATGACTTTACCAGGTCTTGTCTTCTGCATGACTGGGATTCCAAAGAACGCATCACAGACCAGCTGGGCAAAGTATTGCTGATGTCAGCTAGCAATGAGCCACATGCCAAATGACAGTGGGTTCCCTTGGGAGAAAGAGGTGGTGCTCTACAGGACTGTCAGATTAAAATCAAGCATGCTGCCTTTCTGGGATACCAAAGAAGGAAAATATTCACCTTTATCACAGTAAATATCAAAGTCAGATGGTGAAAGGGAGGTGAAAGTTTTGTGTTGATTTCCTCTTTAACAGAACTGAATATGTTTTAAAAATGGATAAGAAAACTTCTGGAAAAATCTATCCTGATTTGGCCTCTTTCCTCTCCTCTTTCACCTTCTCTTTCTCCGGCAGTTTTTTATAACAGGCCAGTTAGGATGTGAATAGAGGGGGGTTAAGGTTCTGCAATACTGGTGGGGTTTTTTTGTGGGGGGAGAGGAAATGGTTAGGCAGGACTAACTGCTTTGTGTGGAGGGTAGGCATTCTGTAGAATCCAAAAGGTGACTGGAGAGAAGGACTGTAGCACAGGTGGGACTAGGAAAGTTAATGGTACAGGCAATAACTACAAGGGAAAACAAGGGTGACCAAATCTAAAATGTTTGATTATTTAAAGCCTTTCTTTCTGTCTTGTGCACTTGTGGCATACACATGAAGCCAGGTTTTCTGAAGCACTAGGGCTTTGATATTGCTTTGCTTGTATGTCTGTCCCTACTCACATTTTTTGAATTGGCTAATTCCCTCTTCATCTGAGGGAAGGGAGGAAGTCACATAGCTAACCATTCTGAAGGTGTATGAAAGGTGATGGCCAGAAGAGGCAGAAAGCTTTGTAGTGTCCTGGAGATCTCCAGACTGACTTCACACACTGTTAGACTAGAAAGAAACTGCTCTGGATGCAGCTCAGCAAGCAAAGCTTGAACCAACACTTGTAACCAGCCTCATCCAGCTTATTCAGTTCTGCTGCTCTTGCTATTATTTGTTTCCCAATGGGACAGATTTCCCATTCATTTGTGTTATCAGAATTAATTTTTCTTCCGTTACCTTCCCGTTCTTTCCGTCCACACAGTAGGTCTCTTTGTTTGACAATGGGTGATTCTAATTAATCATTTTATGCTGCTTTTGAATTGTGCAGCTCTGATTAATTTGGGGGACTGGCTATAGGGTTTAGCTGTGACAATAGTGAGCCATGAACATAGGCTCTATTGTCTGCAACAGCACAAAATGCTTATGCAGAGTGGTTTGAAAATGTGTTTGTTTCTTTTTGTTTGTGTGGGTTTTTTTGTGTTTTGGTTTTTTTGTTTGTTTTTTTTCTTTTTCTTTTTTTTTTTTTGTCTGTAATATGCTATGCTTGCTTAAACCTTTCAAAACAATGTTCCCGTTGTGTGCAATGAGAGGTTACCCAAAAGTTAAGAAGATGACTACTCAGGTATTGGAGCATTATAAGTCAGAGGCTAGTCTACCCATTTCTTTAGTTTTATGGAATATTGGCATTATTGTATGTATGGCCAAACTTTGCGAACGCAGATTGGGCAGGGCTCTCCCCACATGGGTGTGCCCTTCCAGCCTGCACAGTGGATTTTTTAGGTGAGGCACAGCGTGCACAGAACTGGCCCCACCGTTTACATCCTAAGGTCCATCTGCCACGGCTAAGCAAGCTTGGACAGTGACAGTGAAGTCCTCGTGACTGTCTATAGCACCCGGTACTAATCAGGGCTGACCCTGCTTAGCAACCGAGATCTGATGGGATTGGATGTCAGGAAGGCATTGAACTGCTAGAGGACGGTCCCTGCTGAGACTCGAATGCACGACCTTGGGATTCAGAGTCTGGAGTGCTCTCCATTACACCAGGGGACTGCCCTATTGACATTATTATTATTGTTATTAATACTTGTAAATAAGATAATGTAAGAATCATATTGTATTCAGGGACTGAATATGATTTCATAGCTACAATGTTTGGTCCTCAGACTTCCTAGAAAGTTCCTACTGTTTCACTCCAGAAAAATTCATTTTCCCTTCATATAGACCTGTCAGCATAACATAATAACATATGAACTCTCATCTAACTCATATATCATTAAAAGTGAACTGTTAAAATAAGAGCTTTCAGTCCTAGTGCAGTAAGAGCTATCACTATGTAAGTTTTTATGCCTTGATTCAAGTCTGCTTTTCTAATTCTGTCTTTGTCCCTAAGTATCATGTATATACAACTATGTAAATACACATGTAGATAACTACAGGTAAAAGACTGTTTCTCAGAATGGGTATAAGCTTGAATGTTGCACTGTACAGCTATGTGGCTGCTGCTGTGGAAACTGGCAATGGATAAATCCTCTCTCCTGATATTCTGCTGCTCCCAGCTGTATGGGTGAGGATAAAAGGGAACGCTTTCCCTGGTAAACCTCCATCTCTTCAGGCTCTGATTTCTGTGGGGTAGAAGCTTTTTCAAGCTTTTAATTTTAGAAATGTCTGTTTGTGCAGTTTTTTTCTGGTTTATAACTAAAACTTCTAGGGATTAGCAGAGTATAAATACTAATGAATAATGAACCATGAAAAACAAGCCAGCTGCAGAGATAGAATCATAGAATATGCTTAGTTGGAAGGGACCCATCAGAATCATCAAGTCCAACTCCTGGCCCTGCACAGGACACCCCAAGGGTCACACCATGTGCCTGAGAGGGTTGTCCAAACCCTTCTTGAACTCAGGCAGGTTTGGTGCTGTGACCACTTTCTTTGGGAACCAGTTCCAGTGTGCAGCCACCCTTTAGATAGAAAAACTTTTCCTGATATCCAACCTAAACCTCTTCTGACTCAGCTTCAGGCTGTTCCCTTGAGTTCTGTCACTGGTCACGATAGTGAAGAGGTCGGTTTGTGCCCCTCTGCTTCTTCCCCTTGTGAGGGTGTTGAAAATCGCAGTGATCCAAGGTGTCTGTCTATATTCCCTTGATGGAGTCTTGAACACCTATGGCAGTATGTAAAATCTCCTTTACTCTTCAGAGCCCATGTAGAGTTTAGCCCTAGGTCCTGGCATGAACATTAACCTTATATGTTTTGAAAAACAACATAAAAATTGACATATTTTTCTCCTGGTGAAATGTTGTTTACTCAGGTGAGTGGCTGAGGAAAAGGCAACGGTGTCAGGCTGACTAAAGAACTAAGGGAATTATGAAGTGGCTGTGAGTCCAATATCAACATAAAAACTTCTGGGATTTTACTATCTTGTCAGTTTATAATACTTTCCTGACAGAAGGTCAGCAGGTTGGGAGTTTGTTTGGAGACCATGCGGCAGACCTGATGAAAAGTAAAAGGCATTTCTGTCTCTGAAGTCTCACTTTCTTATATCTCTTTTTTTAAAAAAAATTATAATGCAGTCTGCAAAGAAGCATCTTTAAAAACCCCAGACATACAAATCTGTGTTTCTTTCTTTAAAGCCATTAAGCATAAAATCATAAAATGAGAGACATTTTCTGAATATCCAAAACATAACTTATGTGCTATAAATAACCTGCTGAGCACTTTTAGTGTAAGCAGACTTGGCTATATTAGGAAATATCTGGAGTGATTTTGTTAGCTTCAAGTTGATTATGGGGTTTTCCTGCTGGATCCAGAATACAGTGTGAAGGAAATCACAGAGTTGTTATTGCATAATGTTAATATAATATGATTAATCTAATAAACGTATAGTAGAAAAATGTACTTGACAACTAAAAGATT
The DNA here is from genome assembly GCA_026770055.1 of Myrmophylax atrothorax. NCBI lineage: Eukaryota > Metazoa > Chordata > Aves > Passeriformes > Thamnophilidae > Myrmophylax > Myrmophylax atrothorax. The sequence continues at coordinate 6,298,695 of JAOXXN010000265.1, forward strand.
ACCAACAAAATGCAATCATGCACAGGGAGTGATAAGATAATGTAAATTGGAAGGAACCTCTAGTCTAACCCTTAGCTCAAAACAAGATAAATTTTGATCGCATTAGATTGAAACATAAATGAAACATTTTTCATGTTACAAAGCATGTCTGTGGTGACAGCACAGGAAAACGTGGGGTCAAGATGATGACTCCATTGCTGTGTGTGGCACTAAACTCCCTTTGTGTATGTGGTCTTGAAGCCATCCTGTGTGACTGGTCCACATGATTCTAGACAAACTGGACCCTTACCAGATGCAAGAACTTTAATTGACTGGATGTTATTCTGTGAAACATTTTTGGTCTTTAAAATCCCATTTTTAGGCTGTTTCAGGACCAGGTCAGAATTTCTAGTGGATGTCTGATTGATTCATCTAGCCTACTTCAACAGCACCAGGAGATAAGAGGTACAAAGAACAATTGTTACTCCCTTGCATCACTTAGGCAGTAGAAATGAGTTGAAACAGCAAATGGTCAAAGAACAAGATCTATTGAATAGTGATTTTCTCACTTCCTGTAAGTCAAGGGAAATTTTGCCATTTAATTCCTTAGGACTTTGCTTCTCCTTTCATTTTATTTAAATAAATACTAATTTCATCCTTAATAAGTCTTTAAATTAAAAAGTGGATTTGGCAAGAGTGTATAAGGTGCAAAATATAGACTCATCTGTTTCTGTATTGGTGTTATTTGCTTGCCCAAGCAACAGAGCTATTTTAAAACTACATTTTTTTATCTGTGAAGAGATTACTAAGGATCCCTAAAAATACACCAGGCCTGTCATATTTCCTAGTTCAATGGCGTTAGCTCAGTCCTTGTTCCACTGAATGTTTGACCGGCATTCATTTAAAGATCATTTTATTGGTGTCTGATGTTTAATGTACATATAAGATGACAACTTCCAGGCTGTATAAAATATATGATTATCTCAGTCTTGCTAAAATATCTATGAAACATTTCTCCAAATTCATTTGTGTGATTTTTATGGGTGATTCTATGTTTGTTTTTTTTTATGAAACATCTTTAATTATAACGGTGGTGGAATGAAGTTACATGGTTTATAATCTCAGCCTCTATTATCCTGCAGAGCAAACTGGGAGCCTGTTCAGCTCTTCCTGAGTAGCCCCAAACAAGTCTCCTCTCTGCAAAGCTGGTGACGTGGTTCTGCGTGGTGTTCCTGGGATCCTTTTTTTTGCAGACAGAGAGATACAGACCTCTCAAGTCAAAGCACTAGAGCTCTGATTCACTCTTTGGAAAGGTGCCCCTCTGTCCAACCTTTGGACTATACCAGTAATTTAATATGATTGTACTCCTAATTCAGGAACCTCATTTAGCTGTCCAAAGGAAAGTGAACTTTTGAGACTGCCCAGTGAATGACTCCATCAGATGATGGCAATTTTTTTTTTTTCCTTTGCAGAGGTGACAAAATGGTAAAGACAGTTCTGCTGAAAATAAATTGTATAATTTCCTCAATTAATGAAAAAAATAGCTTTAGTTTTCAAAGTTCAAGTAAGTAAAATGTTATGAAAGAGCCATTATGCTGCTTCTGTAGCACTGTGAGAATAACAGACTTTGACAGGGGAAGCAGCATGTAGACTTTTGATAAACACTGTCAAACAGTTTAAATCTAAACAGTTCAAGCTAATAAAGGTAAAGAAATATACTGGTTTCTAGTTTCAGAAAAAAAATCAAAACACCAACCCTTAAGCCACTCCACAAAGATTCTTTTAAATACTGCTCTAAGCTGTATTCAAACAAAATATAGCACTGAAGTGTTGCAAAAAGAAAACCTCAGGAAGGTCAACTCATATGGAATAAACCATTTAATTATTGCAAATGAGGGCTTGTGCTTACTGCTCCTCAATTTAACATCCCAAACAAACATCAAATTCTTTCCATGAAGAAAAGAAAAGCAACCAAACAAAAATGAGATCTTCTAGGTGCTTTTAAATAGTGGATACTTCTTATAAGAACATGAGATGGGGCAGCCAGAAGGGAAGGGAGAATGGTGAAAGCAATAGGTACATTACTGACCAGTTTGGTTTATTATAAGCAGATGAGAATAACTTGTATGGGATTTGGGGGCAGGCATCTAGGCTCAGAAAATGAGCTCGCATGATGATCAGATGAGACACAGAGGCCAGTAAGAAACAAAATGGGATATATGATCTCAATGTAAAAAGTAGACAATTAAGATTTCATCTTTCTATACTGAGATCTGAGACTTTATAAAATTTTGGAGTCCATTGCAATTTACTCCAGGGAGGATGGAAATTATTTTGGAAATGGGATGTTTCCCTGCTGCATATTTAGTTGTTCAGCGTGATTTTCCTATCCCCTAAGTTTTCTGAGGTTTCTTGTTTCTGTCTTGCTTGTGACATGTAAATGCTCCAAAGCAGATAATCCAGAGCTCAGCTCTACCATTTACAATCAGTCCTCAGGGAGAATCCCTGGCTCACCCTGAGGGAGTGGCTCACACTTCTCAGCTGTTACTGAAACATTGGAAAGCTAACCAGTGCTGTAGACAGTAGCTCCTCAGTTTTCAGTGCAAAGGGGGACATTTGATTTTTCCTTCTTGTTTGCTGCGTCAGTTCTCTGCAATAGATGTCTCTCTTGAATGCTGTCTGGAACAACAACTAAATAGATTCCATTCTGAGGTACAAAATACCTACATTAATTAAAGGTAATATGATACATTGCAAATGCCCAAAACATACAGCAGTTTCACATAAGGGCGACCTAAATTTCACATTCAGTGTAGATGACTTGTATCATTACTGATGAAGGCAGTTGTCCCTTTTCCTCTTGGTCTCACCCAGACATTTTGTCATCCATTTTCCTAATATCAGGACATGTGTTTGGTCAGTCAGATCGGGACATTGGGAGTATGACTGAAAACAAATACACTTTTGCAGATTTTCATGTGTTTTTTCAGTCAGACAGCCTTGTGGGAACTTCTATAAACATACAGCTGAGAATGGAAGGAAAGGCAGAATCATCCTTCTTTCCAGGAGCCCATTCATATCCTGGGTTAAACTTGTCATGAAACTGCATCCTCAAAGGAAAAAAATCTATTGTAAAGATTAGCTAGTGTGCTACCAAGAACTTTATATTTAAAGATGTCAGCTTCTAAACTCTAATGAACTCCCATGGATTTTGAACAGAATTTAATCAAACTATGTATCTTGAATGTCATACTCTAAGTTATTATATAATTTATCTTTCCTACAAGGCCTGTTTAGATAAATACACTTTATTAAGAAAAATTGACTGCAATATATCAGTAAAATGGATTAAAAATGCAGTGATTAAGTTATTTACAGCTCATACAGATAGATGTAGATCAAAGACAAGGACCTTTCTAACCTGGGATGTATGGGGCAAACCTTTAGTATTGATGTAACAATATTTTTTCTCCTTGTCGATCTTCAAGCAGCTTCTAAAAAAATATCATGTACTTAAAAGTAACCTTATATTTGTCAGATTGTCCTTTGCAATAGCTGTAATATAACAAAGCAGGCAAATAGAAAAAGCCAGTATTTCTGTGTCTTTGCTTTGGACTGGTACTTTCCAGTACCTTTAGCACAGAAATAACACACAATCTGATGATATTATGCTTACATATTCATTCCTGAATGCTGGAATACCATTCAGAAATAAAGATGTAATCTAATGTATTCTTTTTGCCTTATATACTGAAGAGCCATTGAAAAGCAAAGCTGATAACATGGAAGTACAATTGCAAGAACTCTGGTTTGACTTAATTACAGATTCAGGACACATCTGCAACATAATTGAAAATAATTCAAACTGAACAAATACTCCAAGTAGTTTAAGGATGTGTGAATAAGATCTGAGTGGAGAGCAGCTATTAGTTACATTCCTCCACATTTAGTGTTAGAAACAGACCTACTGAGTGTACTGAACAGAGCATATTCTTACATCTTGGTATAAGGGTTAGCCATGAAATCTATACATGGTTGTAAACTCTTGGCAATGGACGAAGTATGTAAAGTGCAAAGTCTTTAATTTAGAGATTCACTGAATAACTTCTATAGTGGTTGGATATCAACAACAGAAATTAGATATCCTTAGGATCCCTTTTGTTCTTGGGACAAATATGAATTATTAATGGAGTGAGACCATTAAAGGATAGAACTATTTGATGTATCAAATTAGAGAGTTTTTACAACAATGAATAAGTTCTTAAGACCATTGCACAAACCTTTAGATGGCTTGATGCAGAATCATATGTATAAATCACAGATCAAGCAGACACTAAAAAAAGTCTCCTTGAGTGATTGGGGAAATACTGAACACAGCTTAAAGGATTAATCAGCAGAGCTAGTCTTATTTAGGCTTGTGAGAGGGAAATTAATTGCCTCATATAAGTATATTTTGGCATGAGAAGAAAACATTTAACTGTAGCAATAGAATAGAAATATTTATGTTAGATGATTATTCTGGTGGAAAATCATATAGGCAAAGTTATCATGGATATGTTTACACCAAAAATTAACTGACATCACAAATGTTGAAATAGCTTCCCAAATAAGACAGATAAGGTCAGACTATTGCATTATTTCAACACAGAGCAAATTAAGCTTATGGGAAAAAATGGTTGAAGAGAAATGAACCTAGAATGAAAAATGGAAGTCTGCGAGAGAAAGTTATGGATTTTTAATCTGCTGATATTTCCCAAAATGAAGGCAGGATGATATGAAAGGATGCATAACTGCCATCTATTGTGATATACATGATAAATTCACATTACAGCTGTGTGCCTTCCAGGGCCAGGAATATCTTTTCTGAATAACTGCCATTATTTTTTCCATTCCTCCTTTAGAAAGAAGATGAGTGACAAAGCTGAAGACAAGATACTGAGTGAAGAGTCTTACTGCTTCTGGTACTAATGAGAAGTCTCATGACCATGATCAGTGACATTTACTCACAGCAACCGAGTACTTCGGTGTATTTTCTGACTATCAGACTGTCTGGTGAGTTTTTTGGATTTTTTTCAATGTGGATCTCTGTTCACCCCGCAAATCTCCTGCTGTTGCAGGAGTATAAAATGTTGAAGGTAACAACAAAGCAATATACCATTGGTCTCTCAATAATTTGCCTCTTTTAGCATCAATGGATGCTTAGCAAACAAGGCATGAAATGTTTCCCACCTATGTTTAGGACTTCTCTGAGGAAGGATTTTTATTCTTCAATAACTCTAAATGGCTACAACCTCCATGCCTTTAAATCAGAAATACTATAAATTTCATGGGTTTTTTTCCAGTTTTGGAATACAGTGTTTTGAATAATTTGATCCTTTGTGGTCTGATGGTTTTGAAGGTAAGAGGGGTGAGAAAGATTTGGAGTAGATGTTTGAAAGGCCCATCAGACTAAGGATTGCAAGCATGAGGTTTAGCACTGATGATCATCTTTTGATCCCTCATCACTTAAGTCAGTCAGTCTTCAGACCAACCATAGCTCTTTGTTTAATAAGGATTAGTAGAACAGTCAGTAGCTTACTTAACGAAGATCAGTTAAAAAAACCCCCAACAAACAGGGACACAAATTGGTCCCATATATGTGTGCCTCAGGTGTAAAACTTGCACTGCAATTTTTTTCTATCTGGCCAAAGACATGCTGTGTACAAGAGGTTTGATTATAAAACCATTAAGTCAGTAGCTGATGCTGTACATAATAAGACGTGATGAAGTGTGATGGCAGCATATCTTGTACATTATCTTAATAATTTCTAGACACACACTGGCTAGAGAAATGCATTGAGTTATAAGGCTGCCATTTCTGAGTGAAGAAAAGAGATGTGAGAGTCTTTAAGGGTGATTAGGGCATTTGGAAATCACTGCCTTTGCAAGGCTGCACAATGTGCTCTTCAAGAGCATGACACTGGACCTACAACAGTAAAAGCAAACTAGCACCTGTCATAACTATTAATTTTCCTTCCTTCTTTCTTACTGAATGGAAATAAATGTGATTATGTACTTAAAGATTAGTCTTTGCTTGAATTGTACTGCAGTCAATATAGTAAAAAAAATAGAACATAACAAAGGTAAAAAATTATTTGCTTATATTAAAACCACAGTTTACTTCATCTGCCTATCTCCCTTCTCCCCTATGAACCTCAGAGTCCTGAGATAAAGTAAGAATGTAATGTTATCCAACAATTCACTGTAAAAACTGTTTCAGTCTTTGCCATTGCTCATTGAATGTCTGTGACTGAAACAAGTCTAATGGAAGTGAAGCTTGGCCACTTTTCATTCCAAACATAGGTCAGGTATGGAAGAGCAAACAAGGAGCAAGGATGGCTGTTTTTTTACCTTCTCATTTTACAAATGTGTGAAGTATCCTGTAGTCTCTTCCTTGTGAATCTACAAGATTTTGAGCAGAGCTGCCCTGTTTTTTTTTCTCTGTATGGCTCTGCAACACAATACAAGGTAGTCTTACCAAGACCAATAAAGATTTAAAAAACAGGTTCTGATCTCGTTTGTACCAAGGAGCTCCATTGTACTCTCCAGTTCTTAATTCATTTGAAGTCAGCTCCAGGAGGAGCAGCATATGGCTTTCACACTGCTGACATCAGTGAAGTTAGTCTGTGTTTACACTCATGCCAATAAGATCAGAATTTTTTAGTATTTTAGAAGTGAAAATTCACAGACATCATAAATAAAATTTCTATAAAAGTTCCAAGTACCTCAGAATGCTTCATCTCAATGAAACATAGGTTGAATCTCAAGAAATGATGGATTATCACATATTATAAGTCTCTAAATAGCCAGTTTAGGCCACAACAGTGGGAGAGAAGGAGTGGGGGATAGGGAGGGAAGGTGAGAGGAAAAAGAAACAGGCAAAATTGAGTTTATCTTAATAATATAACTGAAATTTTACTTCAGAAAGAGCAGGAGTCTTGTGGTTTTGATCTCTGCATATCTGAGGCTTCAGCAGTTATGCCTAAGAGTTTAGTTACCATAAATACTTTGACTAAATGCCTTAATCATAAGACTGTCCAGAGACCTTATTCTTGTCTGAAAATAATTTTTTTTCCAAAGCAGAGGAACAGATTCTTTCTGACTAGTTCATATTTGTAAGAAAAAGACAAATATCCTGCCGTAAGTTTTTACATCTCTTCTTCTACATGTTTCGTGTGTATTTTCTTCATGTCCTTCCCATATGCAAAGTGATACCGTCTAGAGGAGCTATTTATATGTTGCTGTCAATTGAAATCACTGAACACAGAAGAGGTCTTCATGGGTTTGTGTCCTATGCCTCCATGGCATAGAGTAGATTTAACATTAGTTAAAAATGATAGATGAAGGGAGAGAAAGACTAAGCATTTTCTTTAGAGGAACTACAAACATGTGAAGAAAAAAACTCATGTCTTCCAAGCAGTCCAGTCAGTGCATCATCTCCCTCTTTTCATTGTATCTCACCTGTTTATGAACTAATTGCAACCCTGCTGGGCTGGTTTAAAGACTCATCCCTGCCTTGGTTTTGGCCTAAGTTTAGAGGCATATGTGGCAGAAGCTGTTGGATATTTCATAGTAGGGACTGACAAAGTAGATTGAAGCACAGGTACTATAAAACACCACCCACGTGGGGAGAGCCCTTCCCAAATCTTCGTTCGCGAAGTCTGGCCATACACACTATAAAACACATACTTGAGAGACACAAAGGTTCCAGATTCAGACTGCAAATCTGCCAGTACTCTTAAGCACTGATTTTGGGATTATAAGGTGCAAGCTGTAATACTTCCCCCACAAAATTTGTAGCTTTTGAGCTACTTAACTAACGTGTGTGTCAGCCATATGTTCCTATGAATCTGAAGACAGGTTTGTACTACTGTGTTAGATCTGTCCTAGAGCTCTGCCTATGATCTGAGATTACTAAAATTTAGCTCACTCTTATCTGTGAACCATTTAGCTGCATTATCATATCCATTTCGTGTGGAAAACTTAGTCTCTGCCTGTGGCAGTAAGAATGAAACAACTGTTCCTGCAAAGGAAACCAGGGATGAAAATAGTTCTTACACAGGGATTTATATCTCTGAATTTCCTCCATTTTTCTATTTAGTCTCAGTGAATATTCTCTGCCTTGTTTTTTTTTTCTTTTCTTCCTAGTAGTCTGAACAACATCTAGCCCGTTCCAAAGATTTAGTGAGTAATATTAGGGTTTTTTGTTAACACATGTTGCCTGTAGCATCATCCCTTGAAGGCACAGATGAAGACTAATACATCCTTATCAGTATGTTGAATGAAGAGGTCTACTTATAGAATTGTCTAAGTAATACACCTGCTGATTTGCATTGTAATAAGGCCTGATGACAAAAAAACTCCAGGTCACTTTGTCTGAGTGCAGAATGTTAATAGGGCTGTAATGAATTGCAACTTGTACAGGGTACAAATGCACTTGGATGCAAACTATTCAATTACTTCAGCAACCTTTAGAAGCCAAATCCCACCTGTGCCCTTTCAGAGGTTTTCAGTGGCTTCGCTGAGGTTTTAGTCAGACAAATATATACAATGGGATAACTCAGTGCTGGAATTTTAGGACTATATTCATATCAATAAAACTCACAATGTTGTAAATAACGACACAGAAAAATATAGAATCGGTGCAAATTTCTCCTAATTTTAGGTACATGGATTGTCCACAGGCACACCTGTGAGAGTTGTCTGGATTCCCATTTTTGTCAGCTAATGAAGAATCACTGTTCTCATCTTCTCTTGACAACTAAAATAGGCCCAACAAATTACTTTAGAAGAGTCTCTTTGTGTCCACTGAGTGTAAAGGAGTGCAGAAAACCAGCTCTAATTTAGACATATGCATTGAAAACATTTGGAACAAGGTGAGGTGAATCCGACTTCACAGCTTTTGAAATAAGACTTAAATTTTTGCACTTCCGTATGTTAGTAAGACCATTTGCTCTCTGCAATGGGTGGGACACACTTCACCTAACTTTAGACAAGCCCGGTGTAGGCATCTGTGTACAAACGGATAAATCTAGTCTCCAATTATCATCCATGAAAACAATTAGACATCTGCATTACAGACACTTGTGTGTCTGATTAATGGCATACAAGGAGTCTTTATTTGCTTGCTCTGTCTGTTGAGGTTGAGCATCCTGGAGAACAGGAAGTTAATGCACAGGTAATTGCAGATTCCCACAACTTAGGATTCTTAGAAAAGATGCACTGAGGTGCATGTTGAAAGGATCAAGAGGCAGCTGTCAAAAGTGGAAGCAAATGGAATCCTGGTTATAAATAAGGAAAAAAAGTCTTCACTTAGGGCATTTATTATAGTCTGTGAGGTTCAGAGAAAATACGAAAACAGGTTGCCCAGAGAGGCTGAGAAGCCTGTCAAAGACTTGTTTCAACTAGGAAGAGGAACTACCAACCTGATTTATTCTATGACTCTGAGGTATAAACACTATGAAAAGGAAGGGAGAGGGAAAGGTGTGTTGGTACCTGAGACATCTCCCCATGGAATACTCCATTGGTACTTTTCTGCTCTTGAAGGTAGCATCCACCTGTCACTGAGGTGAGGTGGGATCTGTTTGATTAGCTGTGGCAAAGAAGTTAAAAAGCCTCTTTTTGCAGTCAATGAATATAGTAATTGCTTCTCAGCAAGGACTCTTTTTTTCCTAGAGCAGATATTTAAAACAGGTTAGATGGATGCAGCTTGGATGCACTCTATCCATCTTCCTCAGATAAATAAAGCCAATCACAGAGTATTAATTCGCACTGGAAAAATGCACAGGCTGCAGGAGAGGCAGTTGTGTTGTGCCTCAGTGAGTTACTGAGCATCAATGATGCTCCCTACAGCTGCTGCTTTAATTGGCCTATGGTTGATAGTAAGAAAATGAGATACTCTAAGGTGCATTTATTTCCATTCTATCCAATACTTGTTAAATTTATTTTCTGTTTGCACTCCGCAGCTGTTTGCTGCTGGCTCTTGCCCTGGGCAACCCCTCTGAGTATGGAGGGTTACACAAAATGTGAGCTGGGGCATAAGGTTGTCCTTTACTTTAAGGGCCGCCGGAACCTCCAGCCACTGAGATTCAGAGCAGCAGAAACTACTTAAAGCATTGAGAGCTGGTGGCAAGGCAAGGGATAGGTTGTGTGCAGGACAAGGCTTTATTGTTCTGACTTCCAGGATCTGCTATTCATCAGTGGCCTAGCAGACAGCAACCTCTCCTTTATCTTCTGTTCCTGAATATTACAGAGGAAGCAAAAATGGGAATTGGATTTATGTGACTCAGCAGTACTGGTTTAATGGTTGGACTCAGTGATCTTAGAGATTTTTTTCCAATCTAAATGATTCTACAATGCAGAAAATATGATTGGTTTATCAGGAGATGTGATAAATGGGGACTTCAATTTGTGCCCTTCATCTAAACATTCTGCTATGCAAAGGAGTAAACTAACATGTTTTCAGATTGCATTTGCAATCTCCTCTTGCTAAACATGCATGAATTTTTAAATTGAGGTAACTTTTTTTTAAGAGTTACACCTTAAAGATGAGCTGGTTGGGAAGAAAACCAGACTGGTTAAACAGAGTACTTTAGAACTCAGGAAAAGGGCAGTTTATGGCCTTTGGAAGAAGGGGTAGGAAACTCAGGAGGACTACAAAGACGTTTTGAGGTTATTTAGGGAGAAATTTAGAAGGCTGAAAGCCTTCTAAATCTGGCTACTGCTATAAAAGACTATAAAATATGTTTCTATGCATATATCAGCAGCAAAAGGAGAGCTAAGGAGAATCTCCATTCTTTACTCGATCCACTGGGAGACATAGAGACAAAGGATGATAAAAAGGATGAGGTGCTAAATGCCTTCTTTTCCTCAGTCTTTAATAGTAAGACCAGTTGTTCTACAGCCCCCTAAACTGTAAGAGAGGGACAGGGAGCAGAATCAAACCCTTGTAATCTAAGGGGAAATGGTCAGTGACTTGCTATACCACTTGGACACACAGAAGTTCATGGGACTGGCTGGATAGGAACCACTTGGTAATATTGAGGGAGCTGGCAGAGGTGCTCATCCAGCCACTTCCAATCATTGACCAGCAGTCCTAGTGAAACTCGGAGTCTCAGGGAGGTCTCAGGTGACTGGAAGTTAGTAAATATGATGCCTATCTACAGGAAGGGTCAGAAAGAGGATCTGGAGAACTACAGGCCTGTCAGTCTGACCTCAGGGTAAGGTCATAGGGTAGATCACGTTGGGTCCCCATCCCTTGAGATGTTTAAAAGACATATAGATGAGGCACTTGGAGATGTGGTTTAGTGGAGGACTTGACAGTCCTGGGTTAATTGGACTTGATCATCTTAGAGGTCTTTTCCAACCAAAATTATTTCTTCTATGATCTACAATCAGCTCACAGATTATGATATCACAAAATCAGAAAGAATTAAATAGGACCTATTCTTGGATCAAGTACTTCTCAATGGGGCTATGTAGGAGAAGCTGATATGAAGACACTGATAAAAATTTGGCATTTCTTTTTAGTTTCAAAATAGAATTTTATTCACAAAGGATTGATTTTGATGGAGAGTGTCAGCCTCCGTAGCAACACTTCCCTGTCTACCTCTGACCTACTGAGAAGAAAAAGTCAGGAGTTTTCTTCCCCTCACTTATTTGTCTGAAACTCTAGAGCCCAGGGGAAGACATCTTTTGCCTTCTTTGGCACTACATTAAATCCTTCTAGGAAACAGTGAGCAACCTATTGTTTCTCACAGATGTGTTTCTCCTATATGAATGCCTCAGTAATTAACCAGCAACATCTTCAAAGCAGTAATGTGTGAGATAAATCAGAAGGAGCAGGAATGACAAAGTGATAATACCCATTTTATTTGATGCAGAAATGACATGGTAGTAGTATCAAAACAGTTCATCATCCTTTATGATCTTGCTGGTGTTTATATCAGTTTTCAAGCTTCACAAGATATATCTTGTCATACATGCTTTATGTGCACTGCACCTGACTGTTGCCACCACAACATTTCCTTCTCCCTACTGACATAATTCTGCTGATAGCATAGGGAGGGGAGAGGGCCCTTGTCTTAGTTTAAAAGGAAACTAAGATGTCTATCTGGACTAGGAAGGGGACTTCTTCCTAAAAACCACCACAATTTTTGAAATTAAGAGACTTTAATCAGAAACTGCATAGTAAAGGATAACAGTTCTTTACTACATATATATATATATAACCAAAAAGAGAACAGAACAAACAGCAACAGCATAACCAAAACTTTCAAACTAATTAAGTCCTATCTCTGCCCCTTCACTGAAGTTATATTTACAGACAGTGGGAGGCAGTCATGCCTCGGGCGGCAGAGGCCACGATGAGTCACTCACAGGCTCTGGTGAGGTGAAGATGGAGGGTAAGAAGAGGGACTGGCTCTGAAACTCATGTGGGAATGGACCACAAGGATGTGATGAAACCTTTCCCATGGACAGTACAAAGACCCTCTCCTTTGTCCAAACAAAAGCATTGCAGGGTGGTGTTGGCCCCTCAAAGAGCCTGCAGGGAATCCAGGAAGTGGCAACTTCTTTCTATGAAGAAATGGCACAGGGTGCACAGAGTTGGAGGGGCTGGGCCATGGGAGCTCCCTCCAAGTGCTTCCACCAGCCCAGCAAATGGTGGCTGCCACACACACAGCAGCTGGAGGAGAGAAGTGTGTAAAAAACATGGAAAACCTCTCTCCCTGCCGCCCCACCTCCCCCAATAGTCTCCCCAGCCATAAAGTTGGAATGCATCCCTTTGTTAGCTGGTTCTGAGAGCAGGTGTTGGGGTGCTGGGGGAAGGGACATTAATGCTCATTTAACTCCCTCGACATGGGCAAGGACACCTTCCACTAGACCAGGTTGCTCAAAGCCCCATCCAACCTGTCCTTGAACACTTCTAAAGATAGAATTTCCTGGGCAGCCTGTTTCAGTGCCTCACCACTCTCACAGTAAAGAATTTCTTCCTAAGATCAGATCCAAATCAACACTTTTTAATTTTAAAGTCATTACTCCTTGTCCTGTCACTACATGCCCTTGTGAAAAGTCCTTTGCCAGGCTCTCCCTGGACCTTTCTCTTCTCTAGGAAAAGCAAACCTCTCTCTCTCAGTCTGTCTGCATAGGAGAGATGCTCCAGCCCTTTGATCATCTTCATGTCCCTCCTCCGGACTTAGTCCAACAAGTCCACATCCTTATGCTGGAAGCTCCAATGCTGCACATAGTACTCTAGGTGGGCTCTCACAAGGGCAGAGTAGAGGGGAAGAATCACCTCCCTCAATTTGCTGGACAGCTTTTTATGCAGCCCAGAATATGGCTGGCTTTCTGGACTGCGAGTGCACATCTTCAGGTTATCCTGAGATTCTCATCAACCAACACCCCCAAGTCCTTCTCAGGGCTGCTCTCAATCCCTTCTCTCCCTGGCCTGTGTTTGTGTTTAGGATTGCCCTGACCCAGGTGGAGGACCTGGGGTCACTTAGCCTTGTTGAACTTCATGAGATTTTCACAGGCCCGGCTCTCAAGTTTTCAAGGTCCCTCTGGATGACCTTCTCTTTGTTCAGATCCTGAGCTTGGAGGGGGTTCGCCTTGTACATAAAACTGTCTTGGGCCCCACTTCTCTTCAGAGCTGTATCCTGTGGTACCCTACCAAGTAGACCCCTGAAGAGGCCAGAGTCTACTCTCCTGAAGCCCAGGGTACTGATCTTGCTTCTCACCCTTTTTGTTGCTGTAAGGATGTAGAATTTCACCATTTCATGGTCCCTACAGCCCAGGCTTCTCTTGAACTTCACATTCCCCGACAGCACTTCCTTGCTGGTGGGAACAAGGTCCAGCATAGCACCTCACCTCATTGGCTCCTCTATCACTTGGAGAAGGAAGTTATCATCAACTCATTCCAGGAACCTCCTGGATTGCTTGTGGCCTGCTGTGTTGGCCCCCAACAGATGTCAGGGTGGTTGAAGTCTTCCATGAGGACCAGGGCTCATGAATGTGAGGCTGCTCCTATTTTCATTTTCCTGGAACCCCAATGGGAGGCAAACAGAAATCTCTTATTTCCTAAATGTCTTTCAGCTTTCTCAGCAAGACTAGGAATGTACGAAAGGAAATGTGCTCAGAACACATTTTTCCACCAAATCTTTTTGCAAATACAATTTTTTAAATTTCACAGAACAAAAGAAGATAATATCCTGGTATTTACATTCACTGCTCAAAATACACTGTTTCTGAAGCTGTATAGCTTCATCAAAATGTTCATAAGCAGATGTACTATGTACAGCTTCTCTCAGTGGTGCTGGGGGAAAACACATATCAGTTTGGTAAAATAATGTTTCTTTAAATTAATGTATTCTCAGTCTGTTACTTTTTACTCATATTTGTGTGAAGAGACAGTACAGACATCTCTAAGCCGATATAAACCATATTTATGAAGTATACATGCTCAACAAGTTTTCTTAACTGTTTTTTGATAGCTTCCAGATCAGAAAACACAGAGAGTATGGGGCTCACTGAGTTTTCAAGCAAATATTAGGTCATTTTAACATGTAACAATGTTCACAGGTTTTATCTTCCATTTAGCACATTTTCCTGAACTAACTTATCATCCAAAAAACATTGTTTATTAGTACTGATGGATCACTGAAGTATCTTTCTATATTTTACTGAGTTTACATATTGGATTATATTTCTCCTCTCTAGCTCTCAGCTGGAGGATTGGGAGTAAAATCCATTCTGTACCCATTTAGGTGAGAGGTCAGTCAGATCAATAATCTGTGGTAGCTTCTTGGCAGAAAAAAACAGATACATTCACAAAAGTATTGATTCCATTAATCCATGTACCACTGAAAACTGCCTACAGGTCACTTCAGTCACATTTCTCCTTTCTTTTTAATTGAAAACAAATTTATAATAGATTGCAAGAAGTAAAGACACTTACCTCAAGCCACCTCAAAAGCTTAAAGCTCAAGATTTGTGTTCCCCAAAATCACAAGGCTCTCTTAGAAAGACTGTGATATTTAGGATTTGGATGAATTGTATTCTGTGTTTGTGTATGTGTGTGTGTGTGTCCTCTGTTTTGAAATCATCAGAGTTTGTATATGTTACCTTGAGAAGTTTTTCACTGAAGCCAATAGAAAAGAAACAATAAATGTCAGGCCTAAAACCACACATCAAATCTACACTGGAGTTTGTATTTGACTCTTTCTTCTCTCTAGAAAATTCTTAATCTTCATCTCTCCTCTGGCTCTTAGAAAATGTTTTCTTCTGAATATGTGTGCTTTTGCTTTGTCCTTAGCTCACACTCTCCCTGTTTCAAAGATGACATAAAAAACTTTCTCATAGAGACATGTAGTGTGTTACCTTTTGCCGTCACCTCTTGCCAGCTTTCATTATTGCTGTGCCTATTCTTTGCCTGGAGCAATATTATTTTTATGTTCTGTTAAAAAAGCTTTGATGCCCTGTAGGAAAACAAAGAGTCTGAAAGACAACAAAGTGCATGTGTGTATGAGCATGTGGAGCTTTCTTGGCAGCTTCTCTGCCTATTGCTTTATCTCTGATCATACCAATATTATTTTCCCTTCAAGCAAAGTGGTTTGAAGTGATGTCTCCCTTGACACGGCAAACCATTGACAAGCTGTCAAGAGCAGACAATAGAGAAGAAGGGATGCATGACATGTTTGAGGGAGCTGGGACAGTGATGTACCACAACTTTGGCTGTCAACTGAAACTCACAGGGACCATCACATGTATCTGTGTGAATGGGGGTAATATTAGTGGGAAGCACTGAACTGCCATTTGCTGTGTAAAAAGTTACTCAGTTTATACATGGAGAAAGTGAATGGGCATCAATCAAATAAAAGTTTGAGTTATGGGAAATGCCACATGGGAGGTGACTGGCAGGCAGTAGAATAATGGAGTCATGGTTTTCTCTTAAAACTTATAAAATCAGAGAATTATTAAGGTTAGAAAAGGCCCCCAAGATCATAGTCTAATTGTTGAATGGTTAACCATTATCTGATGGAGCTGGCAGTTCTAACCTCTTTCATGGATATGTCATGATTGGAAAGTATCCTCAGAAAGTGAAAAACCTGGATTCTGGGCCCAGAACAACACTCAGGGAAATCACAAACAAATGGAATTTTCCCCTTTGTAATTTATCTTGAAGAGAGATTACTGTTTTTTCACCATTACATCTGAATGGTTAGACAACTGTCTTGACCAATGGCTTCTGTTCCTCTCAGAAAGAGTAGAAGACAGTGCCTCATGTCAAGCAATGGATCAAAAGGCTACCAGCTCCCTTAATTTCTCCTATAGCATCTGAATTATTGCTCAGTTTACTGTCCCAAAACTAATGAGTCCTAGGACAAAAAGGAGAGCAAGAAGGGAACAGCCTTACTCTGCAGTGTCATCTACTTTATGACTGTATAAAAAAAAAGATATAATATCAGATTTTATGTCAAAATATCCTGTAGCACCAGCACTGGCTCTTTCTCTGGGCTCAGGGAGGTAAATGAACAGAAAAGAGACTAATTGTGACCACCGCCAGGCAAAAAACAGCTTGGAAGTTTCATTTCTTTGAGGACTATTGCAAGCACAGCAGAAGAAATGTAGCCACACAAGACATTTCCACACAATCACAGAAGTCCCTTTGTGCTTGGCACCGGTGATTTTGTGTTTCTAAATTTTGCATTTTCACACCTAAAGCGACAGGTAGGCATTGAAACCTTCTCTGAGGCATTTGTGTCTGTGCACTCCAGTTATTTGTCAGCAGTCTTTTCTTCATCTGTTTACAGGAGCTGATACAATCTTTGTGAAAGGGAAGGTTCAGATGATGTCTGTGTCTTAACTCTCTACACAGAGAGGCATGGAAGTTCAGTTGGTACAATGAAATTACTATAATTCATTAATTAGGTCAGTTTCAGTTACTTATGTATAGAAAGCAGATTTTCTCCTATCAAGATAAATCTAATTTAAAAATCCTGTCAACTTTCTTTTTTTTTTCCAAGAGGCATCCACAAATGGGCCTTTGCTGTTATAAGATGTGTGAAGCAACATCAGTGTATATTTTCACACCTAGCTGATTACTTAACCATCTGTTCTCTTCAACAACACAGGATGCAAGAAGGGAGAAAGAGACATGAAAAGAAATAAATGGAAACATTGCTGTGATTGTTTTCTAACCCCTCTCTTAATGTTTCATTTGAACCATAAATCCCAGGGCAATTTTTATTTTTATATTACAGTTGTATGTGTGCTAAAGCAAGGCCTGTATATAATAATACATAATAATGGAAATGTATCAAAACTTTCTTCATATCCTCTTCTGATGACTATAAAATGGAGGTGGAGGGAGGAGAATTTTGTAGGCAGAACATGGTGTGCATTAGACAAAAATCAGTTACTTAGTAACTCCTATTTAAAAATATTCACACTTAATTTAACTCTTCATTCTCTAGGAGGACTGTGGGTATGTCAATCTTTTGAATTGATAAAATCAGTCGTCTAGATGTTTAGGTCAGAAATTGACTTCAGATTTTCAGCTACCTTTGTTCTAATGTGTCCTCTTTGGCTTAAATTTATTTTTCATACATCATTTAGAAATAGAGACCCAGATAGATTTAATATATAGGGTTGAATTACACATTAAAAAAACCCAAAAACCAAAAAACAAATCCAGTAACCTTACAATATTTTTCCCTTGACATTTTCACTTAAATACAAAACCAGATCTCCTTAATTATGATAGCTATGTCCACAATTTGCTGTACCTTGCTATGCTGTTTCTCCATCATATTTATTGATTTGGGTTGCATGAATTATGAAAAAAATCAAGATAAGAAACCTAGAAAAAGCACAAAGAACTCTGTAATCACAGAATATCACTGAAAATGGCTCCATGCAGAGGTGGTACAGTATCATTTGAAACAGCATTGTGTACATAAATAGCTATTGCCAGCCTCAAAAATAGGCATTAGTGACTCTCCAAACCCAAACCAGTTTTTGTATTTTTCTTGTCCAGCTGAGGTAACAAATCTCTGTGAAATGGGAATTATAGAAGAAAACATGGAAGCAATATGTTAGTCACACAGAGGCATTCCTTACAGGGTAAAAAACTTGTCCTATGTTAAAAGAGGGACAAAAAGCTAGAGATAGCTGAGGTTAAGGCAAACCTAAATTATCTATTGTGTGGACTACAGTGGCCCTTACCTAGCTCATCAAATGCCTGACTCTTGCAACTTTGGAACAATAAATCACTGTCAGTCAAAGACAGGTAGCAGCAAGTTGAGGTAATGCACATGGTGTCTCCTGCTTGTGTGACTGAGCAAGTGGTAACAGCAGTGCTCTTTGAGTTCCCTGGAGCTTTGGGATGCTTGAAGCTCTCTGGGTGTTAGAAACAGCAAAGGTTAATGTGATAGAAAGTGCTTTCTTAGTACTTTTTCATTCACAGCTGTTTTCTGTCTACATTAAAAAAAAAAAATAGAGTGGCTGAGAGGTTTTTCTTTACACGACAGATACTGAATAAATGAGGTGAGGAAATCCAGGGAGACTTTGGTTGTGACTGTAGGGGCAAGATGGGTGGGAGTCACAGTGGGAAAGTTGGGAAATACAATAGATTCCTGAGAACAAAAAACTATCATAGAGTGTTACAACTCAGGAAGTCACTACACTAACTAAAAACAATCATAAAGTCAAATATATCTCTTGAGGGAAACAGGTCGGTGAGAGAGAGTTGTGCACAAACCCCGTTACTTTCTCATCTTTCTCCTTTAGGTACTTTGATGGTTATAAGCCTAAACAGTGAAACATTCTAGCTCTTACACCGTAAAATCTATGTTTCATGTTTCTTTGAAAGCACTCTGCAGAGAAGGTCTAGACAGAAACACCTCAAAGTTTTGGTAAATGCTGGATCTTTTTGTACACCTTTGGTAGAATGGACAAACAAGGTTGACATCAGCAGGTCTGAGGAGACAGATGTGTATTATGGGAGGGAAACAGCTGTGCTGGCAACAGTGCAGTACCAGACCTTTGTGTCAAGGAATGTGTGATGGGGCTGCCAGTCCACTGAGAGGATGAGGAGTAGAACCATAGAATCATAGAATTGTTTATGTTGGAAAAGATCACCAAGTCCTACTGTAAACGGAACACTGCCAAGTCCAACACTAAGCCATGTCCCTAAGAGTTATGTCTCCACACCCGTTAAATGCCTCCAGAGATGGTGATGCCACCACCTCCCTGGGAAGCCTGTTCCAACGCCTGACCAACCTTTTGGTGAAGCAGTTTTTCCTAATATCCAGTATAAATCTCACCTGGTGCAACTTGAGTCCTTTTGCTTTTGTACTTGTTACCTGAGAAAAGAGACTGATGTCCACCTCATACAGCCTCCTTTCAGGGAGCTATGGAGAGTGACAAGGTCTCCTCTGCATCTCCTTTTCCCCAGCATAGTGGAAATAAATGCACTTTTCTTCAGCTCAAAATATTGAACTATGTTTTCTATGTGTTTTGAACTAGAAGCCCACTTCGAGTTTCAGTTCAGTGGATTAAGAGATGAATTCGGTTAGGGAGTTTACCTATCAGCTCTTCGAGAAAATGCCTGTGATTGCTTTGCATTTCTCCAGGTATCATACTTTAAAAATAATGCTTCCAAGACTAATGACTAGGTTTTTCTTTCCAGAAAATCCTTCCACAAGTCTGTGGTTTAAAGCTATAAGTTAGGTTTGCAGTTCATCATATTTCAGATCAATACACCACAGAGAGCTGACACAGATCCTGCACAAAGACAGATTGCACTTTCAAGGGAATCTCATGCCATTTAAAAATGGAATTAACCAAGATAGAAATGCTAAAAATACATGAAAGACACAGTTTAAGCCACTAAAGGAAAACCCTGTGTGTTATTCTGCTTATTAAAAGACAACAAGGTGCCAAAAAGAAATATTCCCTGTTAATGAGCCAATATTTAATCAGCACAGTGCTCTGTTCTGAAAAAAAAAAGAAAAAAACCCCTTCTGTTGACCACTTTTTGTTGGTGGTCCTTTAAAAAATAGATGGACAACACAAGCATTCTGTGTTTAAATTACTCTTTTTTCTATGCAATCAAACAGGAGTGGAGTCTAGTGTTCTTCATAATTTTTGTTATGACCCCAAGACCTCAATCTCAAAGAATAGGAGAGAAAATTGAGGTCATACTGCTTCTTATACATGTTGTCATGCAGATATGTGCTCTTCATACAGGAGTGGGCTTTCACACAGGATGTTTAGTTCCAAATCTCAAGGTAACGTACATTGTTTTAATGATTTCCACTGTAATTTTGGTTTCTTTGAACTCCACAAGTGGGACTGCTACTGCTTGTCCATCTCACTGAATGGGAAAGGGATTCAGCTACTGAATCCCATGAGATGTCAACGTCCTGGATCTAGGCAGAGTTACGTATTTTGCACTTTAGAGCCCAGACTCCATCAGCAGACTTCTTCAGGAGGGAGCTTGACAATGGAAGAAGGAGAACAAAACACACATTGGTGAGAAGAAAGAATATTCTTCGAAAGAACTAGATAAAGAGTGATAAAGCCTGTCACACAGTGGTAGGCTAAATTTTGATAAATTGCCTTCCTCTTCTGCACCTAGCTTTTTCCCACCTTTTCAGCTTTAAAATCAATATGTTTTCCAATGAACTTTTGAATAACTGGAAAATGTCTAATTTCCTAATTCAGCTGTGACTGATGTTTGAAATACTATTTCAAGCTGTGTGAAAAATCACCACCTGGATAAAATTTACCTGACATCCTCGCTCTGCAGTAAACTTTTCTTTCTCAGCAGGCCAAAATCCTAATGTTGCTTCCCTCACTCTCAGTGGATTTTGAACATGCTGTAGTATTTCATGAAGGATGTAAGAGCTTTGGTTTGTTATTTAACCTTTCAATACATGATAGAGATTAAATTAAAATCCCCACCCCCACCCCCCCACCCCCCCATGTCTTCTAA
>JAOXXN010000265.1:6338289-6380599 GCA_026770055.1 Myrmophylax atrothorax
TACATGAATCAGAAGGCATTTTCAGAATTGCTTTGGGTCAGATTTTTCAGATGTTTTAATATTTTCTCTCTTGGGTTCTGCCCAAATAATACCAAAGCTGGACAGAGCTCCAGAAGACACTAGTTGTAATCCCAGTTCTGCCGGTGCCTACCATTTTATATATACCACTCCACTTCTCTGAGCCATCTCTGAGCTTTTCAGTCTTCAAAATGAAGTCATAATGCTGATCATAATGCATTCAAAATGGGGTAACAAAATTTATTCTAGTCTAAGCTAGAAATGGTCAATGAGGGTAGCATTTATCTCTCTGCTACATCAGTGCTACTTGTAGGATGGGTTTCATCTGAGCATGTAGGTTATCTGAAGTACTCACTTGAAGTGCCTTTAAAAAGAGTGGTGAGAAATAACCAATCCTAACTCATATCTTATCTGATTTGTATTAGTTGCCTCCCTTCAGGTAGGCTTAACAAAGAAAAAGAGATTCCAACAATATAGATGTCTAAAGCCAGAAGATGCCAACACTACCCAAAGTGATTAGCAGTCAGAGCCTATGGCTTCCAGAGATTTAGATTTCTTTATCCATTTTATATTAAAGAGTTTTATCTGGAAGTCAATAATAAAACAATGGGCCCTTGAAGTACCCTCATGTCATGTCACAATTCAAAGGTTGATTTTATCCCCTTGGCTAAGAGATAACTAAAGAATAAAGCTTGAATTATTCTCATCTGCAAATTGTAATTGCTTCAGGAATAGAAACACTTATCATACATTTCTGATACATATATTTTTTTATTAAAAAGAGAGGAAAAAAATCCCAGCAAAAGAAAAAAATACTACCCACTCCCAGAATCCATTAACAAGACTCAGACCTTATAGTAACAAATATGGAAGGTTGTGTAGCCTGGTTTATTTAGACTCTGATGCCCGCTAAAATTGTATATAAAGGTGCCAGTAAAAATACAACTGAATTATAACATAGTTGAAATGCATGCATATTATACATTGAACACTCCCGAGGATGGGATATCCACAACTTCTTTGGGCAAACTGTTACAGTTCCTCATCATTCTCACAGTAAAGAATTTCTTCCTAATATCCAACCCAAATCCACTCTCTGTCTGTTTAAAGCCATTTCCCCTTGTTCTGGCACCGCATGCCCTTGTAAAAAGACCCTCTCCAATTCTCTTGTGGGACCCCTTAAAATAGTGAAAGGCTGCAATAAGGTCTCCCTGAAGCCTTCTCTTATCCAGGCTGAACAATCCCAATCTGTTAGCCTTTCCTCACAGGAGAGGAGTTCCATCCCTCTAATGGTCTTTCTGGCCCTTCTCTGGACTTGCTCCAACAAAACATGGCAGAGCATCCTCACAGGGGCTCATCTAAGAGCTTCCTTCTTGGTGTCAAACCAGGAACCGGAGCCTTCCTTTTTGTCACAAGTTCCTCAAAAGCCCAAATCTCAAGAGAAAACTCAAGGTCCATCTTGTTCCTATCAAAAGCCTACCGTTTTCTCCCAGAGTTCAGAACATAAGGGTAGAAATAACATACTAGAAAACTATTTTGTCTCACATGTAAAGGGTAAGGGGATTAACCTCATCTTGCTCAAGTGATTTGGAAGTTGCATGTTTAATTTGACCATACTATTTAAGCTCTTTTGCAATCAAAGGAGAGTGAGGTATTTCTGAAAAGGCAACTCATCCCATGTAATGAGATTTCTGCACCTATGTTTCTAAGATAAGCAGGAAAAATCGTGCTTTGGAGTTGCCTGTCTTTCTTGGTTGATTAAAGAAAAAGCCTATACAATTACCTTAGGCTTATCAGCTTTTAAATTACTCTAGTTAGGAGAGGCAAAGGAGAGATCCTAAGGCTTAAATCTATTGTAGTGTGCACTCCGAAACTGTAGTTAAGGTAGATGCTTAACTTTTGCTTACAGGGGAAAAGAAACAAACTTTTATGTAGAACAAAGAGCTACAATTTACTTTTGTGAATATTGTTATTGCACTTGGCACAATGGAAGCTTTGTAATGAGGTTTTGTTTTTACCTCATAAAAATTTCATTGAATTTCTACTTAAATAATCCACAAGGATGAGATTATTAAGGTAAAGCATTTTCATTTATTAGTAGTCTCAATATTATATGAGAAGTAAAGTTTTCAATTTGTTTTCTTCATTACGTGTTTATTTTAGTGATATGTAATAAATGTTATTTTAAGTCAGCTTTGAGTGGGACCTTTCCATTTTATCAACAGTATATTTGAGGTGGATTATACAATGGCATCTTTGAAATGCAGGTTCATAGGAAATTATGACAGTTTAAATTTTGATTTATATTGCTAGATAAAAATGTAGAAATGCCAATACATAAGATAGAAGAAAATGTTTGGTTTTGACCAGCATTAAAATGAGTCTAATATATGTTGGCATGAAAGTTAGTATACTGGGTAGATGTGAAAACTGTTTCCTGAAAAGTTTGCAAATTAAAGATGAAAAAGGAAGACATTCCCATTGTCTCTGAATAGCAGATTAGTAAGTTTTAGATAAAGCAGAATAAAACATTTTATCCCACTCAATTTTACAGGTTCAACATTTACAAATACATATGTAAACTTTACCTGCAGGATTTGCTGTTTCAGGTATAGAGAGAAAAGGGAATTTATTCAAATTGGAAAAGTATTTGAAATCATGTACACTCTATAGTATGCTCAGGAACATTACCTACAAACATGATAGTTTGGTGGTGGAATCAGGTATCTTTTACTTGTCATTGCCAAGCTAGGATGAAGATTGGCTCAATTTCCTTGTGGATTTTGGTTTTATTCTAGCCACTAGAACACCTAAATCCACATATTCCTTCATTGTGATAAGAAATAGTAGAAACTAAGATGAAATAAAGTCAGTACTGAAAGTCTTTATGCAGAAACTCAGATCATTATAACTTCCATCGAGTTGATTTTGGAGCATTTGAATTTCAGTTATATGCCATTTTGCCTGAAAAATCATGTCTGTCTCAGTTAGACACATCATTCTGAATCTCATTATTGGAAAACTGTAACAATTGCATGTGAAAAATATTTATCTGAATCAAATAAACTGCTGAAAAAATTTATCATAGAACTGTGGAAAACAAACTTCTTTCTTCAAAGATGGTTCCTTTGTTTAACATCCCACGAATTTAACCTGGGAATTTTCCATGAAATAAACTTGAAAATGTTTCTTCACTTGTTTTTTGATTATTTTCTTCTTATTATTTTTGTATATCCTACTGAATATGTATTTGAGAAAAGATGATTTATATAATAGTCTAAATGACCTTCAATAAATTATATCCTCCCTCTTTTTTTTTTTATCTCATTTTGACCCTACCATATATGTAGATTAAAAAAAAAAAAGAATAAACACTCCCACTCTGGTGTAGTTTTTTCCTGTGTGACCATATCACAAACTGGGAAGCCTGTAGCAGTTTCTAATATCACAAACAGAACCATAACTTTTTAGTCAGAGACATTTTGAATTACTATATTTCTTCCTTCAGGTCTTTGGATTCAATTCAAAGCTTGCTGAAGTCCATAGATGTTGCATCATAAAAATCTGTGGCTTTTATTCATCAATTTAATTCAGAATTTTGCTTTTAACCATTCATGGAATAACAATGCTTTTTGATAAATGTAAAATAACAGTTGCTTAAGAAAATGGCATTTGATTAAACAATATTTTCTTTGAATAACTTTAATTATCCAATTAATTGGTATTCAAAATCAAAATGAATGCAGTTAAAGAAAAACTCAGAAAATGAATAATACCTTGAATGCATCCTCTAATCACTTTATTAACAAAACCTCACAGCATTTTTCTAAGTTTGTTAAGAAAATTACTTGGCTATTGTTCCTACTTAATAAGATTTTTGCTATTATGTGTATTTTCACACCACTGGGCCAAAAATCTTGAAAAAGAAATATTCTGAAGTGGAAATATAAAGACAATAAAAGGACAGGGGAGTACTATGTATGTCCTCTATCTGGATTCCTAGAAGGACTTTGACATCCTTGGAGAAATATGGATTGGGTGGCCTGTTCAGTGGATAAGAATTGGCTGGATGGCAGCATCCAGAGCACTTTGGTCAACAACTCTATCAGGTGTCCATACTGGAACCAGTACTATTTAATAGCATAGAATCACAGACTAGTTGGGATTGGAAGGGACCTTAAACATCATCATTCAAGTTTCAACCCCCCTGCCATAGGCAGGGGCACTTTCCACCATATTAGGTTGTTCAAAGCCTCATCCAATCTGGTCTTGAATACTTCCAGAGATGGGACATCCACATCTCTGGGCAACCTGTTCCAGTAATTCACAATCCCCATAGGAAAGAATTTCCTCCTAATCTAAACCTGCTCTTTTTCAGTTTGCAGTCATTCCCCTTGTCCTACCACTCCATACCTTTTTATCAAGTCCCTCTCCAGCTCTCTTGTAGTCCCCTGTCAGTACTGGAAGGTGCTATAAGGTCTTCCTGAAGCCTTCTCTTCTCGAGGCTAAATAAAATTTTTATCAATCACATAGACAGAGGGATTGAATGCACCCTTAACAAGTTTGCAGATGACACAGAGTTGAGTGATGCAGTTCACACATCTGGGAGACAGGATGCCATACAGAGGGACCTGAAAAAGTCTGAAAAGGGGCCTCTTGGGAACATCATGAAATTCAACAAGGCCAAGTGCAAGGTCTTGTACTTCATTCAGAGCAACACCCTGATATCAATGCAGACTGGTTGATCAAGGCATGGAAAGCAGTTCTATTGAGAAGGAATTGGGGGTGCTGGTGGATGAAAAACTGGACATGACCTGGCAATGTGCACTCACAACACAGAAATCCAACTGTATCCTGTGTATAAAAAAGATAAGGACAAGATCTCTTGTGACAGGACAAGAGGTAACGATTTTAAACTAAAGGAGGATGGATTTAGATTAGATATATGGAAGAATTTTTTCCCTAAGAAGTTGCTGAAACACTGGCACAGGTTTCCCAGAGAGGCGGTGGATGCCTTATCCCTGGATATCTTCCAGGTCAGGTTGTACAGTGCTCTAAATGACCTCGTCTAGATGAAGACATCCGTGCTCATTGCAGAGGGGTTGGAGTACAGGACCTTTAAAGGTCCGTTCCAAACCAAACTCTTCTATGATTTTAAGATAAAGGAAAAAACATAATTAGCTTTAAGGATTCGGATATGAGCTCTTCATAGCTATAGTATACGGTTCACAAATTTAGACCTGTATATTCAAGATATGCATTCAGACATTCAGCAAGTGAGAAACTGTTTTGCTTAAGTGCAGAAATCTCTGCACCCCTCCTGTATATATCCCTCTTCATCTAATCATCCTGAAGTAAGTTTCTTCCCATCCCTGGGAAGAACAACAACAAGACTTACAGCTTGTGTAAGCCCACATAAACACTATTTTTGTACCTAATTGTGTCTTGGACATGGTTTGGTGCACCCTTGGCTGCAGCTGATTTCAGTGGGAGTTGAAATTTCTCAGCACCCTGTGGAGCAAAGCCCCTGTCTTGGAAGACCAAGCAGAGGAGAAACAGCAATGTTCACAAAATCACAGCATGTGCTCTTCATGGACCACATGCCATCAGCTTCAGGATTTTCACAGTATTCCTTCCAGATGCTCAGCTTCCATACCACGTATCTGTGCTGAAGGTCAGCACAGGGGATATAGCTTCAATTTACTCTTGTTCGGGAGCTTCCAAACCAATGCTCTCTGTGGATTTGTGTTTCTAATCTCCCCAGGCTGAGGATACTTGACCTGCTTTTCATCTCTCCAGGAGCTCTCCCTAGGCATTCACTGAACAACCTGCCCCAGGCTGCTTACCTGACTGCGTGAGGCAACAAGGGCAGCCAATCCAGGTGGATTTGAGAAAAGGAGAACTTGGCCTAGACCACTCTTCCATGGAAATACAAGTTGGTTTTGTTACCTTTAGAGTGAAGGTCTACATGGTTATGTATTCAATAAGCA
This sequence comes from Myrmophylax atrothorax, assembly GCA_026770055.1. NCBI lineage: Eukaryota > Metazoa > Chordata > Aves > Passeriformes > Thamnophilidae > Myrmophylax > Myrmophylax atrothorax. Next base: position 6,344,298 of record JAOXXN010000265.1, read on the forward strand.
TATTTCAACCAAAATATATAACATATATAAAATAAAAATATATAATTAATATATAAACAACATATAAAAATATACAAAAATATACCTAGATGAGATTTATGTACTTTAATTAAATATCTCATCAAATTCAGTGTTTCTTTTTTTTGTTTGTTTGGGGCTTTTTTGTTTGTTTCTTCTTTGTTCTTTTTCCCCCCTTATATCCTGCTACAGCCCTTCCTAAAAACTAATGACCCAAGCACTCTCCTCCTGAGCTACAATAAGGGAAAGGGAATAGACAAGAAAATAATCTCTGCATCTCCCTTAGTGCCAGAGCATCCTGCAGATATCTCCCAATGGCTGTCATTAGCCCTAATGGAAAAGCAGCAGAGCTCCAGCACAGATACACTGGTCTTCGCCGAGCAGGTACCTGTGTGTGAAAGAGAATGTATCTGAAAATATTCCTCTGTGTTACAAGTGTCAGAATTTTAACCAAGTAGCTGAACTTTGGTGCCACAGTTTGCTAAGCGCAAACTTCACTCCAGAAGGAAAACTTAGAACTACACAAGGGATTTTTTTCTTTCTCTTAAAAATCATATGTATAATGTGTGCAACCCTGAGAGACGGATTTGTTTGTGTCTGGAGTCTCATATAAGCTAGTCAGTTATCAAGGAAATGTTTGTACATGGAAAAGACAGCTCTAGGATAAGGGCTACTACACCCTTACAAAGGCACTTAGCATAGGTAGGATGACTCATTATGTAAGGTACCTTCCTCTCTTCGCTGATAGTGTGAAAACTAAGGACATGATTCATCTGAGCTCAATTAGGTGTCAGATTAGAGGTGAGCAGAACTGTTCCCCTAAAAATACCTGGTTTTCCACTGATGTGTATAAAAGGAAAGAAGAGTGGCGTTCTCAGAGGCAGGTATTCACTTTTAGTTGGATGAACACCACCCTAATTGCCTAAATATGGAATTTTTGTGGTGTCCTGCACAGGGCCAGGACAGCTCAAGATGATCCTTATGGGTCCAACTCATTATATTCTATGATTCTGTAATTCTGTAAGACTGAAGTTATGTAAAATCAATTCGTTTGATTTCATTTGATGGTGAGATCATACTGCACCAAGAACACATTAAATTCCAGTTGTCACCAGGTTTCTTTACTTTGTTTCTGGACTATTTTTGGTCATTGTATGCACACTGTATATTATAGTAGCCCCTTATTCTTCATCTGGTTTTGAGTTACAGTCCATGCACAAATAAAAGTAGAGACATCCATATGGGGAAATGTGATGGTGCAGCCCTGAAGACTTCTTGCTGTTGAGACCATGAGAAGATAGGTATAGTCACAGTGGATCAGACCAGCAGACCTTTCTGAAGCAATGGCCAAGAGAAAATATCATCTAGAAGAGCATAAGAATCTGCAAAGAGCTTTGTCCACCTGTTACAATCCCCACAGCCAAATAGTTATAGCCTAGGCACTTAGGAGTTGGTGTTTATTTGCAAATAAATTTCAGGCCTCACTGGAGGTCAAAGTTTAACTTTGAGCTGCATCTCCATTAAAAAGCATTTTTCCCTGACTGAGATGTGAATAAATACGTATTCATTCTCCATGAGTGTCAGAACGTGGCTGGATGCATAGGTTTCATTATGGCTCCCTCTCTGCCAGAAAAGTGCCTGTGACAGGGAAAACAGCAATGCTTCATCTGTGCTAACCTGATGATGGGTTATCTGAATTTGATCAGGTCAGCCTGCTGAAGGATCAGACAGACCTAAACTTTGTGCAGTATTTTATCTCCAGCACATCGCGCTTTAAAGCTCAGAAAATCATTAAACTCCAAGCTGACACAGGGAATGCCTAGTGGGATTAACCTTCAAAAACTAATTACCAAGAAGATCAACAGAAGGCAGTCTGCATCACCACAGTTGTGACAGCATACCAGAGAACTGAGTGAGTGGTGTCAGCAAATGTTAAATAAAAATTTCTGATTCCCTGGAGATCCTTTTCCTGTGTAGGAAAAGGTTTCCAAATGATTGCCAATGACAGATAAATGGAAGTCAAGTTTCTAATTATAACTAGAGGTCGGGGTAAAATTCCTGTGATGATTATTTTTATTTTATCATTTTACCAGTAGTTTATAGAAAAGGCTTTGCATGAAGTATTACACTACCAACAAAGGAAGATCAACTCCCATATTAAAGGAGTGGACCTAGTTCACCTTGTTTAAGCATCCATTGAGCTAATCACCCTAAAGTTTCAGTGAAGAGATAAAGACATTATGAGTATCCAATTTACCCGAATCATTTCAATAAGGCCAATAGTACCTTCAAAATGCATGCCTTCCCTCTCTCTCTCTCTGTCTTTCTGTCTCTCTGTCTGTCTCATATTAAAAGAGCATGTGATGGCTGCCTTTAATATACAGTATGAGTTTTAAACGTAGTGAGATGAATTCCAACCACATACCAAACACCACAAATAAATGCTGAGCTTATGTGAAAGGATCGGGAGTCCATCAGCTGCCAGCCCCAGAACAACATAAATTAATGTTACGTGGAAATTTGTGAATTGCTCCCCAGATTTCATGTCACCTGGATGAACCACATCTCTGATGATGTTACAAAAAGCCAGGCAGCAGATTATGTTGCACGCATGTATGTGGACATGGAGGTTGTGTGTACGTGTGTGCAGCTACATATAATATGACAGTATATTTTAAGAAGTATTTGAAGATATAATATTATTATCATATATTATTTAATATATAATATACTTTTCTGTATCTTGTATATATATGTGTCTATATCACAGGTGTTATATCACCACTAACTTACTGCAGTTTCTGGACACAAAACTTTTAGAGTAATAGAAGTTTGATCAGTAAAAAATATCCTAAAGAAACAAAGAAGGCTGAATTTTCCAATTTTCTGCAAATTATGTTGTTAGGTTAACAACCCTTCTTGAATACCAAGGATACTAAAGCTTGAACAAAACATACTGGAAAGCAGAAATCACAAAGTTCATACCAGAAAAAGCAAAGAATACCAGTAAACTTGGAACCTCTCAGTCTTACATGGTGGACACATTTCCAAAAGCTACTGCCTAGTTGGTGCTGTGATCAGAATTATGGGAACACATGCTAGTTACATAAATATTTTTAAATCAATCTGATGATAGTACTAGTACAGACCATGCCCTGACTTTAAGAGATCATCAGGGAAGACTCAAAAGAAATTAGGGCATTTAATTACCTTTCTGAAGTTCCCAAATAAAATAAATGTCTATTGAATTTCCCCTTTCAGTTTAAGACTAAAATCACAAATGCTCTTACATTTTAATTAAAGTGAACTTGTTTTTCCATTTGTTGGTTATTCTATCTTGATTTTTTTTTCATTATTCTTACAATTGAATAAAGATGCTAATTGGGGATTAGTTTGTAATAACAGCTGACAGACCCTGAGGATCCATTCTGCTATCTAATTGTCTGTGGATGCAGAACAATCCATAAGGCAGCATTGGGGAACCCTCCTGTTACCAGAAGGGACCATCTTCCTTCACAGCTACAGACTGCACACTACAATGAGCTTGCTCTGGTGTCATATTCTTCTGACAGAACCATTGTGCTATTGCTTTTCAGATATTGCTTGTTTGCTTTGGCCCGGGGAGAAAAAGGAGAATTTGTCATTTACATGATACATATGCATGACAGACAATGGATGGCTCATGTTCTGAGCTGTCTGGAGATGAATCAGCTGTGGAACAGAAACACAGTAGTTGACTGAACATTGACAGCTTTCAAAATGTTAATAAGGACATTGCACAGTATCTGGATAAGAGCAGAGGGATTTGTTTCTTTTAGGTTATTCACCTTGACATTTTTAGCATTTGAAAGATGATGTTTAGTGGTGTCTCTCTATTTATTTGCAAAAAAACCCCAAACCCAACAAAAAACAAACCTAGGTAATAAAAATTTGGTCTAGACTGTGAAAGGGAATCTTATATCCTGTCACAATGCAAAGCTACCAAAACTTAAACCACTGAAGATCAGGCAAGTCAGAACGGAGTTGACCAGGTCACTCGTCTGATCTCAAAACAAGAATGAGCGCTATGTATTATTTTTTTTTTGTTCTGTACTAAAGGGGTACAAGTTACTGTCCATGTCTGCATAAAAATAGGAGTATTATTTTACTGGCATGGCCCAACTGGAGGAAAAGGCATAATTTCAGAAAATGTTTTACTTAAATTTCATGATCTTTATACTTTATCTTCCCTTGAAGAGATGAAGTGCTATTGTATATCTCCAGGAAGTCTTAAAAATATATGAATTTTGGTTAGATTTAAGAAAAAACCTCCCACCTTTAAACCCAAGGATATTTATGGTTTGAGTTCACTGATAGACTAGTGTATTGCAAGCTTACCTATGAACTGAGAATACAAACTCTGCTTATCAGATGCTTGCTTGTGGGGCATTATCTTCACTCATGAAAATGTTGTAGCCTCAATGTGGCAAAGATCTGAAGTTCAAATGAGCATAGATGTTTTCCTTAGGCTTTAATTGAAAGCGGTAACACCCAAATTTTCTCTACAGTGTGACCCATGTTTTAATAGGGTGGGACTGAACCCTAAACTTATTCGCTCTTCCAAACCCTATTCCTAAAAGGTTCAAAAACTTTGCAAATTACAAGGAACCACCAGGATAAGACACAAACATCCTCTTTCTGTATCAGATAATGCATCAAGGGGAATAAAGTGAGAAATACAGAAGAACCTTTTCATTCTTTAATCTTTTTCTCACTCTGAGCATTGGAACACGATATCTTTCAGCAACAAAGAAACTAAGTTAATATGGATTTTATTAAGATTTTGATGTGGAATCTGTTATGCTGAGTTTTAAGCAAGATTCAGTGTCAATGCTATAATGTAATGAGTTAAGAGAATTAAACTTCAAAAATTAGAAGACTATATATCTAGCAAGATTTTTTTTAAATGGATTTGTCAAAATCTTGATTGACAACATAATAAGGAAATACCAAGAAAGAGTAATGAACTAGATTAAAATACTTCCATATACAAGTCAGACAGACCCTTATTCTTAATTTGTCCCATTGATTTCAGCCTCACTGGAACAACATTTGAAACAGTATAGAGACTGTCTGATACAGCTTAAGGAAAAAGAATGTGCTGAGGAAATGTTGAAACTGATTCTGTAAGAAGTGAGTCTATGGTCTAATCTGGGCTTAGCTCTGTACTGTAGAACTGGTTTTCAAAAAAGGCCTAAGGGTGCCTTTTGTCTAAATTTGGGGAATGTCATTGCAGCAAGCAATAATTGTGTGAAACAAAAAGAGGACATGGACTAAATAATCTCCTCTCGTGGTCTGGAAACTCATGTGAGTGTCACTAGAATCAAATACTGGTAGGAAGTCATGCTGGAAAGGACCCTCTAGTTCTTCCAGTGTAGAACCTGCCTTCTGGGGGTACCAGCTACACCAACACTATTGATAACATGCACCTGTCCAATTTGGTTTTACAAATCCCTAAAGATGAAGAAAGCTCAACTTCTCAGGCAACCTCTTCTGATGTTAAGCTGCCTATTCTTATTCCAGCTAAGCAAAACTTGCTGAGACCAGAAACATAAGACTGTATATCGTGGAAGTGCTTAAGTGCCCATGTGCTTCTGTGATGCTCATGGTTCCACTTGCAGCAGAGATGTTCCCACTGTCTGTTGTTGGTCCTGATCTGAGCTTCAGTGACTGCTGTGGCACGGGTGGTTGGGAGGCTGGTGAATCATTCCGGCTGCCCACAGTCCAGCGGAGCTGTGAGTCTATTTCTGCACACAGTCAACAGATGGGAGAACTCACAAAAGCTAAATTTGGCAGATATTACTGGAAGTCTCAATACGGCCTACAGTCAATTAGGTAACCCAGTCTTATGAACAGAAGTGACTAAGGACCATTAGCTTATGCGAACCAAAGAAAGCCAACTTCCAAGCCCCAGAGGCACAACAACTTTATATAGGTTTCAAATTTGGTTTTGTGTGAAGTAAGTAATCAAGAAAAGCAAGAAGTGATTTAATGTGGGGTTTAAAATAGAGCAGGTTGTCCATCAACAATAGTTTAGCTCTCTAGAGCACCTTGCTCCCACATTGTACCTAAGACAAGCTTTGCATAATAGAGGAGAGTTCAATTCCACATGATTACAGTTATAAAGTCCCCAGAGGGGGAAAAAACACAGCAAAGAGAGCAGGCTTTTTATCACCATTTATAAAGACTTTAGAAGTCTCTTTGAAATGGAATGCTACTTATGTCCATTATACAATACTTTGAGGTACAGAGCCTTGGTGAATAAACCATTTAACTTCTTGGGATTATTACTAGTTAGGGTCTTTCCATTCAGTGATTTGCCTCATTTTAAAACCCTCCATATTTTCCCATTACCGTACTAACTGCAATTTATTTTTTTTAATTTTAATTTTCCCTAGTTAAAGTAGGAAGAAGCCGTGAATGCAAATATATTTAAAATAAAAAATAATTTTACCAGTAAAACTGGAAAATACAATGCTGGTTCATCTATTGAAATGGTAAACTGAAAACTAATATTTATGCAGACTAAATCATCGAATAAAAGGTAATTAAGTGGACCTGTCAAAAGAGAATTAGAGCTAAATATGGCAACCCTTGATTCTGCAGAGTAAATCTTGACTTGTGTTATTATTTGTTCTGCTTTACTTGGGGAAAGGACTTATGGCATCCCACTCAGAAATTGCTCCTTTATCCTTGAACTTGGGCTGAATATGTGCACCTCTGCAGTTCTATGATAGATGTAGAAATGCATATATAAGTATCTCTAGAATCAGGCAGGATCCAAAATTAAAGTCATATATTCTACTCAGTGTCCAAATGAAAATCTCTGGTTATTTGAATATGACATTACTTGCCTCTGGCATGAACAATGACGCATTGAATTTCAACATGGAAAATCTATTCTTTTGCATTTTCCATTGTTTTCTCATTCTATTTTTTGCTTCAGATATATCAGCTGTACCAAAAAGAGAGTTGCTGGATGCTCTCTCTGGATTGGAAGCTATTCTTTGAGACACCATTTCCTGTTATAAGGAGTTTAGAAATGTATTACATTCCAGTTTGAGTCACTGACCTTATGAAGATCTGTGTGTGACTGTACTTTGTAAATCCATTTGCATTTCACATAGGTAGTCAGCTGATCTAGTGTTAAAGAACATGAAGGATTTCAAGAAAGATTTCAAGCTGCTTCTCCTGCTATCTTGAAGAATCCATACTTCACTGTCCAGAGGTGAATGCTGACAAGGTTAGAGTGGCTTTAAATTTCATTTGGCTCCAAGATTTTTTCCATTTAGATATCCAGTCTAAATTAATCCTCTAGGAGCCCTCAGTAGCCAATGGAGAGAAAAAAACACAGAAGTTTTGTTAATTTTACCTCTCTTTAACTCTCAGGACAATATGAAACTTTTCTCTACTGACGCAATACAGAGCCCTTTGGGTGAATCTTACCTTCAGCTTCCAGTGAATGCCTATGGTTTGATGGTTAAAATACAGTAGTATTATTACCCTAGGTAAGAACATTACTCAGTACCCTCATAAAATTGTAATAAAATATTCAGACTCTACAAAAATTTTTGATTAATATTTAAAATGACACCTTTTGATCTCTTCCAGTGGAGAACAGGGAATTAGAGAAAACACACTGCAAACAGGCAAAAGGTTGAAGAGGTCATTCATCTTCTCTATGTAAATCATAGGGAGTCCACATCCAGTGCATGAATTTTTCCTCCTACTTTCCAGAAATTCAACAATCAATTGTCATATAGGAGAATTACATATTTAAGATAAGCCTCCTTTCATGTGTTTTTTTTTTTTTCCAGGAAGGGCAATTTTGCTGGAGGTTTATTTACTGGTATTCACACACTTAAATTCAAACATCTGTCTTGACAATAGAAGGGAAGATACAAGTTTTCTGACACTTTGATTATCTTTTCATGCCTCTGTAGACTTCAAGAAGTCTATGTTCATAGAAATGTATAAAAAATGTATAAGAAAGTGATCCCTTCTGGTATTTCACTTGAACTACGATTCTCCATTAGAAAATGTAGCTTATTTATTCATGGGTGTGCACATCAGTATAGTTTGCTGGCCACTAAAAGTTGGTGTTAGGCACAAACCCCAGAATTCTCCCCAGTTTCTTAAATGTCTCTGGAAAATAAAAAGGACACTACACTACATGGTGTTGTGTGCCCTTTTTATAAATTTAATAAATTTTGCATGCATTCATAGTATAAATATAAAATAATTTTACAGTTCTGATTTTTTTAAAAGACTCCTGCTATTTTAATTTTTCCTATTAAAGGGGTCTTTTTTATTATTATTTTTATGAAGAGGATGGGGATAACAGGACTTTGAAAGCAAAGTATTTTTTCCCACTAAAATGTTTGAATTAAAATTTTAAGTTTCATACAGTCAAAAAAATGTGAAAGCAAAAAAACCTGTGCTGAATATAAGGAAGTTGTGCTATTTACACTCAGGATCCACAAGTTTTTTTGACCACTAAACAATTAAAAAGAAGTGATTCTGTGCTCTCAGAAGTTCTTCAATAGATTCCTCTCCACCTTTTCACTCATCCGCCAATTTCTCAATACCCTCCTGTCAATTACTTAAAAAAATATGATGATATAACTGTCCTCTTGGTATCTCTCACTTTGGTTTATGCATTGCAGCTATCCTTTCTTTCAAATCTCCTCAGTTCTATTGATATACATTCTAAAGTGGACCTTTTCTTGTCACTGTATGTCCTCTCTTGGTATCTTAGTGCAAACCAGTTCCTCTGTGGTGGGAAGATCCCAGTGCCTCAGAATCTGTAACACTGAGACGAATAACATATTGTTCTTAGGGGGATTATAGACATTGAAGTTTACAGACCACTGCAGGGCCAAAGTTGTCTTTGCTCACTTATGAGAAGCTGCACAGAAGGAACCCAAGTTGCAACCTACGCTCATGAAATTTGTACTTGTGCATAGCCAGGCCACCTGGCAATATAAGGTTGATCTGAAACGGGAACAATCACTCATTTACATTTCTACCAAAAAATTACTAGAGATCATCCTATGATGCCCATGAGGTCTTCCAGGACAGACTTTATACTCATTGTGAAAGTACAAGTGAAACTGGATCTTGCTTAAAGTTCATCAGTACAAATAACTTATTGTTGTACACCTGAGAGAGGGAGTTTTTTCCATTTTGAGTCATGTAGGAGGAACTTCTGAAATTCTTATCAGATGTTCTAAAAATGAGTGAGTCTTCTCAGGAAACCACAGGCTTAGCCCTTCTCCATATATAAGATATAGCCACTTTAATTAAACCTGTTCCAACAAATCATCTTAAAATAACAGAGTTTATATTGTTGCCTATTGCAACTTAGTACAACTCTGAAGTTGGCCCATCTTTGAGCAGAGATTGGATGAAATGATCTCCAGATGCTCCTTCCATCTTGACTTTTTATACGATTCTATGATTTAAGGACTTAAAAAATAAAATACCGATTTTAACCCAATGGATTTGCTTATGCTAGTATGAGAAAGATTTATCTGAACACAAAGACAATTTGATCTCCCTCACGTTAGGTTCATATAACCACCTCTGTTTCTGAAGAAAGGGTAGTAAAAAAGCAGCCTGCAAGCCAGCAGCTCCAGTTTAATTCTTTGCTTCCCTTTTCACTTCTTGGATGACCTTAAGTACCTTTCTCTGTGTTTCAGATTTCTGTAAATAAAATAGTAAAAATTGTCACTTTGGCTACTGTTATGTGAGGGGAAAACCATAAAAGCTTCTGAGGTACTGCACTTGTGGAAATCATGTATTTATGCCACAGATAAAAGCCAAGATACGTTGGTATATCTCTCCCTCTAAACATATACCTTTACTTCCAGAGCTGTAAAATTTTCCCCCTGGTTGAAAGCTGGAAAGGGACTGTTTCCCCACTGGGCAGATAAAGCCAACAAGAGCACTTTCAAATAAAATGTTCCTTACTGGAAAATATAACATTATTTTCTGCAAATTATGGAGACCTGTGAAACAACAGGTTTATGGCAGCAGGAAGAGATGCCTCCAACTGGCTCCACTTTGTGCCCAAATTGCAATGAGATTCTAACCTGGCATGCTGAAATGAACAGCTCTCAAAGAGTGCAGTATATTTTTTGACACAGCTCTGCCTCCCAGAATTTTAAAGGTCAATATGAAATTCTGAAGCAGAACATATTCTACACACAGAAAAAGGCCTGACTCAGGCTGTGAAGAAATAACTTTGCTCTAAGAAATCAGATCAGCTAAAAAAATTGCATTTCGATAGTTTCTTAGCACCTCTGGTTTGAAGGCACAAGTTACCTAAAAGATTTATTGGTATGATAAATACAGATCTTTACTAGTCAGCCAATAATTTGAAACTTGCAGACTCAACTAGAAGAGAACATGAAATGCCATAAAATAGCAAAACAGAAAAGTTTCTGTATGTATCCTGAATCAGGATCTGTATGTATCCTGAATCACAGGATATAGCCTTTAAAAAGTTATATCAATATATTTCCACCTAAGATCATGCTACCTGCATCAGAACTTCCATTTATAGGCATAGAAGTTTCTGTTTCACATTCATTTTCATTTTAAAAAGTGCTGAGACTACAACTCTTATTTCCATTGGTAGGAGGTGTTGGTGCTGTGCATCTTTGAAAACTAGGCCACTTATTTTAGGCACATAATTATATTGGCCCAGGCTTCCCTGTGTCACTCTGTAGATGCAAAGCAGCCACATACCTGTCTTAGCTGGCCAATTAGGTTGAGATACAGGGTTGAAGTAAAAGCAGCACTTGTGAAATTAACCTGCTATAATTTTTTTTTCTGATGTGCTATAAAATGCTTGCTAAGTGTGCTAGATTTACCACCAAAATGTCTAGAGTTGGGGAAATGATCCAAAGGTCTTAAAGCTTTGGACTGATATAAGTAGCTTGTCATAACAGATTTAGCAAGTGATCATGCAAACCATAGTCTTGTGTCAGAAAATGTCCTATTTACAGAAATGCTGTGTAACTTGCTTTTGGTGGAAATCAGTGCCTTTGGGATCCATTAAGCAAAGCCTTTAGGTACAACTGCATTGCCAGCACTCACTGCTTTACTAATATTGTAAGGATATTTGTTGCTTTGTAGAATTGTAGAATCGTAGAATCGTAGAGTCACAGAATCAGTTGGGTTGGAAGAGACCTCTGAGATCAAGTCCGACCCTTAGTCCAACCCCACTTTGATTAATAGATCATGGCACTAAGTGCCATATCCGGTCTCAACTTAAAATCCTCCAGGATCAGAGAATCCACCACCTCTCTGGGCAGGCCATTCCAGTGCCTGACTAGTCTCTCTGTAAAGAATTTCTTCCTAATATCCAACCTAAACTTCCCCTGGCAGAGCTTAAGTCCATGCCTCTTGTCCTACTGCTGGATGCCTGAGAGAAGAGATCAATCCCCACCTGACTACAACATCCTTTCAGGTAGTTGTAGAGAATGATAAGGTCTCCCCTGAGCCTCCTCTTCTCCAGGTAAACAACCCCAGGTCCCTCAGCCTCTCCTCATAGAAGCATCTGGAATAGTTTGAAAACTGGGAAATTTTTCTTTTGTGGGAAAAATGCAAACTTCTTGCCAACACTGTCACAGAAGGAAACTTAGAACAGTAGTTTAAGTCAAAGATAATTGATCCAAAAGATGCGTGCAAGTTCATATTATACATATGCATATACATATATATAGACATACACATACATACATATGATACATAATGATATCAGGAGAAACATGATTTAGGATGGAACTATGATTAAGATGCTTGTTTAAACAGGATTGTTTCACTAAATCCAGACTGAACAGCCACAATCAACAGATCCATCTCTCAGCTTAGACAGTTGAATTTCCTCTTCTCTTGACAGCAAAAGTAGGGTGTTTATTTTTTTAAATTGTCTTTTTTTTTTTTTTTGCGAAGATAGGGAGGGATTAATGAGGGAAGGCTATAATGTTTCTGCCTTCTAATAAGTGCAAGGGGTTTTTTAGAGGAGGTATATACGGGGATGTTCTTCCAGGGAATATGTTTCTTGTAATTTTTCTTGAAAGCAGGACAACGGCTTAGTAGGAGAGACTGCATCTGATTTGGCCACAATATAGATATTCAAAGTAGGATCTCTGTTTTACTGGAAATAGATGTGAATAAATGAAGTAGTATTTTGTGCTTTAGAAAATGTAATTTTTTTTTGGCCTGTAATATATTAAATCTGGCTATAGAACCTATAGTTACATCTCCTGCTATTACACAGTTATAATTATTTAGGGACTTTGTCATAGGTCTTTGTTATGTCAGAAAAATAAAAACCTTGGCATATAAAATATTATATATAAGATTATTTAAAGGATTTTAAGACTTCTCATCACAGGTGCATCTGGTGTTTTATTGTAGACCAAAAGCACAGTTCAACACTACTTCAGCTATTAATATGTTGTGTATTGTTTCTATGGAAACTTCTCAATGCAATCCTCATTCTGGGACCATCAGACACATTGTTTAAATAATGCTTTTATAATAGGAAGCTATCACGTAATAATGAAGGAAAGATTCCTGTAATAAGACAGACTGTCTAAGGAAAGCAGAAATCAAAAGGCAGGCTGCTAATTGCACCAAAACACTTGGATAATGTATGGTTTATAACATAATGTAGGTTTATGATAATTCAGCTGCATTTCTGAAAGACTAAGCAGACAGTAATTAAAAAAAGAATCCCTTAAAAACACTTTTTTTCTCAATAAAGGGTTTTGTTCCTAAGGAAGGTGAAGATCATTCCAGTTAGTATTCTTATAGATACCAAAAAGCTAGAACAAGGCTGTGCATATGGATAGTTCCTAAATTGGCACAGAAATCCAGACAGTTACAAGACAGGCTCTTACATATAAAAAGAATCTCTAAATTTCCTACATAAACCCAAAGTCAATATTCCAGGGAAGATTCAATCTCTGAAGGACAGCATTTGAGAATCAGAGTGTTTTACAGACATTCTTCCTTTCTCTGATGGTAACAAATGTTTCTGGTCCACCAGGCCATGGGATGGCTTCATCAGTGACTGCTGAATCATCTATGGGTCACAGACTCCTTGCAATGCTTTTTGTCTCTTTCCACAAGGTCAGTGCTAAAGACACTCTGAACTGATGTTTTAGACCTTTGTAAGCTCTCTTTTTTCTTGTCCAGAACTTGCTTGGCATGTTCATAAGTTTTTTTCAGGTTTAAAGTAAATGCAAGTGAAGGAAGCAACTTGCTTTTAAGAGAAACATTAAATCTAAAATAAAGTAGTACTGCAAATCAACAATGGTAGTGAATATAATTCAAGACAATGTTGGGAACTTGAGGAAGGAATGAGTTTCCAGCACTGCTGTAAATATCATCTTAGGTGGCTGATATCAACATGTAACGTGTAAAGAGATGGTTTTCCAGAGGGCAGTCTTTACTATTAAAGGAGAGAAATAGCCATTGGTCTGGTAAATTACAAGAGAAGAAAGTAATCTTTTTTATCATACTCATGATAACACCATCAGGAGCTAAGCATATCTATACCTAGAAATCTCTTCATTGGGAAGATTCAATGCAACTATTTTTTTTTTCTGTGATGGCTGGAGTGTCTGAAAAAGCTGAAATAGCTACAAGGTATTTGATCATTGGTCATTGCATCATCAAAATGTTTTCAGATTTGAAGACCAGAATAAGAAAGAAAACAAAATCAAGGCTTTGAGCTGTTCTTTGTAAGACTGGAGCACAAAAATATCAGCAAAAGTACTATCTCCAGCAAATGAACAGAAACTCATGGGAAAATTAGCAGGAAAGTATTCCAGTACTGTGTCTAGGGCATGTAGAAGTCAGGTGAGACTCTATACCCACAGAGAGAGTCAAGGGGTATTCCAACAGTTAAGCTATTTTTTCTTAATGAGAAATCAATTATGCTGTGTCTTTTAATGAGATATCACTGAATCTTTTATATTTGTAAACTGTGTGGTCTAGAGTAAATTCTTTTAAAATTGTAAGACACCTTACTGCACATATATTTCTGAATTTACTTTAAATGTGATTATATTCCACATTCTTACAAAATGTTGTTGCATTAATGTGAGATATGGATTTTTTAATTTTATTATATATGTGTTTCATTTTATTAAATTTTTCATAGCTTTGCTATCCAAGACATTGGAGACTAGTTTTAGATTTCTAAATGATGATATTAGAAGGTAATGTAATATTAAAGATTGGCAGGATAGCCCATAAATTACTTAAAATCCAGATGGGCAACTGCACCAAGCTCTTAAGGGTTTATCATTAATATGCAGTTCTGTAAAGTATCTTCTGTCAGTCACTGGCAAAGACCAAGCAAGTTTTCACTTGATGGACACTAATTTTTTTTTAAAATTAATATCAACATGCACTCATTAATTTTTTTTCTTTTTTTTAAGCATATGTTTAGTGTGAACAATATTATTACTAGACTGAATTCAATGAGGTCAGTGTACAACTCTCAAAAAATTTTCTCTTAGGTTGGTTTGCTTTTCGTAGGGGAAGATTGCTGTTGGAATTGCATTGGGTTGTAGTTTCATTATTCTTTTAAACCAGAGACAGTTATTTCCTACCCACCCAATGCTCTTAATTATGAAGGTAAAGTATGGTCAAATTAGCCAGTTTTGTAGTAGAGGTGGATATGCCCTGTCTTTGTACAATGTGCATTAGTAGTTGTAACTGTATCTGTGCAGTTTCATTCTGAGAATTCTATCTGAAAATTCCCATTCACACTTCATATAAGCCTGGACACTATTTTGTTTCCTTCTCTTGGATTGAAAGGCGTTAAAATCAAAACTGTTCCCTGCAGATCATTTTGATGCTCCTGTGGCTATTCATTCAACTTCTAACCCTCTTGAACTTCTATCCAGTTATGATACTGGAAGTTAATAACTGCAGAATTAGTACTGACAATTCACAGGAAGGAAGAAACTAAACTGAATTCAATACTCCTGTTTCTGGCCATAACACAGTATCAGCCGAGCTCAAAAAAACAGGCAAGGATAGAAGATTGTCCAGCCAGAATCAGATCAGACTTTCTCTCTAATGAGTGCATGGAAAGTCCTTTTAGTACACATGATTCATACACCTGTGCTTTCTCATTTTTCAGCCTTACAGGACACTCCTTGGATGTCCCTGTAATATCCTTTTGACATTTGCATTGGGATAAGATGATTAATATCATAGAAATAGCTGATTCTTATGATAATCAGTGGCCTTACTAAAAGGCTTTTAAGGAACTACTTTGGATAAATGTCATTATTTTGTGGAAGATAAGAGGCCTCTGTGCCTGCATCAGGGGCTGTGGTTTAACCTCATGTGTTGACTGTCAGAAAACAATTTCCAAAATGAATGCTCTTTGCTGCAACAAGCGATTTTCCCTTAACAAAGTGCAGAAAGAATGAAAACACCAAATAGGGTATCCACAGCAATTCAATTAGCTGCAAACAATTCCTTTGTAAGCCTTCATTTTTAATTGCTTTTGTGTCCCTCTCCCTTCATCATCCCCTAGTTAAAAAATATAAATGAGAGGTTAGACTCTTCCATGCTGCTCTCTTTAAAGACAGTCAATACTACATCCTCCCCTTTCCTTACCAGCTCTTGAATGCAAATTCTATTTCAGTAAGACTGGCTCAGAGTTATCTCTGAGAGATGTGGACTTTGTGATTGCCAGGAGAGAACTACCAAGGTAAGTAAAAAGCTTGTGTGTTTGTTTTGATTGTTCTAATCAACAGAAAAAATAATAATAATTTAAAAAGTCTGCAGATCTAGGGGTTTACTGAATGCTTTTTTAAATAATACAAGAAATTCAACATCAACAGCCTGGTTTAATTTGTACTCCAATCCAACAGAATCAAGGATGGCATTTTGAAATAAGTATCTATTTGCCAAAAATTCTCACAATTCTCTAGAAAAAATGAGGCTACAGTCCCATATATGACACCCTTCTTTGATGCTTAGGCAAAAACTGGGCCTTAAATATTACAAGCGTATTTGAAAAGAACACAGTGTTATTGAACATTAACAGATCAAAGAATTTAAAAGAGAAGAATTTTATGGGGAAAAAAAGACAAAAATTCAGTGTGTGGAAGAGATTTTCTGCTTGAGTAGAGGAAAACAGCAATGTCACAAAGTGGGTTGATGGAGAGCTTTGCAAGGACACCATCCAAGAGTTATCTTTATAAAACTTCTCAATACAGATATGAAGTGAGTCTGAACACACTGCTGCTTGTGAGTAGTCTGGCTGGTTAAGTCTGGCAGTATGATGAGTTACTGCATGTTAGGTGGGCAGTCCAGGAGACCCTGTATATGCACAGTCCAGTCTGTCATGGTCTCTCTCCCAGTGTACCAAGGAAAGGAAGGACAGAGTGAGAAATTCCTCTTTGATGTTGTCACCTCACCTGCTCACAACTGATGTGGCCAGCAAAACGGCTCATGAATGATAATGAAAACAGCATTACCTTAAGGGTCATCTATAACCATAAACCTGTGCTCAATTTTCATGTCTGTGCTCTAAATTCCCATAGTTTTGTGGAGCAGCTCTCATTCTACTGCAATATGCCATGTTGAAACCAATATTGCACATAGGACTACAGTTTTCAACACGTTTGGTAGATGAATGAAACTAAACAGCATGTACTAGGTGATCAGCACGTCTAAACTGACATATCTCTTGATTCCTGTTGCCAAATAATTCCCTATTATCAGTGGTGGTTTCCACAGACTAACTCCTAAACTGCAATCTATACTAAGAAGAAAGACTGTTTAATCCTTCATAACCTTCCATGGAGTAATGCCTCTTTTACAACAGTAGGCTCTGAACCTGTCAGTCTAATTAGAGACTGGAATAATAATGCATGATGAAGTATCTTCTCATCTAAAGAGCAGGCACTTACCTGCATAAATCTCTCATGTAGAGATAAGCAATAGCTATATACCCAATTGGGCCTTTCTTCTGAAAGGTCAGATTTTGAAAGGATTTTGTTAGTCCCCTGGAGCCTCAGCAAAAGATAACATTTCAGAACTTGTCTTCTGCTTTCTACTCTATTTAATTAAAGTGTGCTGTTCATTTTGATGAAAATATGTTTCCCTCATGATTAAAAAGCTCTTTTGATTAAATCATTTTGCATAGACAAGTGGCCTGTAATAATAATAAATTAGAATATTTTTGAAACAACTTTCTCATCTGTTAATAAATTGTAATTCAATTCTACATGGTAATTGACTGGTACACTAAATACTTCATCTAACAGCTGAATCTGTTACTATCACTGGTCACTAGAACTCCTTCTAGGTGGATTACAATCTTGATCTTATGCAGTAGAGAACAAAAGTGGGAAAACACCAGTCTGAATCAGTGCTCAGAGACCCTACATATCTCAGATAATCTTGTAATATGAAGTGCAGGAAGGTGCGGTACAAAGAGAGCTGAACTAGTTTGATGGAAATGTTCTCAACTTTAAAAGCTTAATACTAACATAAATAGAGGATTAATCCTGAAAGAATAAAGCCTTCTGTATGATTTCTAACCATTTCAGGTCCCTGGTGTAGTTTTCTCATTTGTTGATCTGAGATGACAATGACCAGAACAAGTTTAGGTGTCTTCTTATTAATCTGTGGCAGACATGTTCCAAGGTGCAAAGAGCATCTTTGGGCTGCCTAAAAATAGATGAGAAGTCTATAGAAAAAAAGGAAACAAAACATGTCTTTCTCTAGTTGGATTAGACCCTCTTCTTTATTACTCAGAAATAAAGAAGAATATTTACATAATAAAAATATAAGGATAGTTAATCTGCAGTAGACTAGATACTCTAGCATCTGGGCAGTTTCCATCATGATGGCCCTTGGGGATGGAAATATTTCTTTTCTTATCAAAATTAGGATAAAAAAATAATCTCACATTAAAGAGAAATTGTACCTTCTTCCTTCTTCTGTATTATCAGAGAGGAGACTGTAATACTTGTCAGGAATATCCCTTGGTTGAATAAGGATTATAATAATTGTCCTCAAAGCCTATCATTTGTTGTTTGCACTAGATTTCATATTCTAAAAGTTTATATAAATTGTCATTGATATTTCTGAAAATAACCAAAAATTAGATTTTGGTTTGGTTTGGTTTTTGTTGTTGGGATTTTTTTCTTTTTTTCTGATCAGTAAAATATTGTGGTAAGGAGCTCATTTACTATGTTAAAACCAAACTCTTAGGCTTAGCGACCTGAGCTCATGTGGAAATTAACGTCTTCCCTAAGCTTGTTTGATCCTGGTGTTTTCGGAGCAAAGGCCATGATATATATGAGTGACAGGCTTTTATCCCTGGGAGGCTTAGCTGAAGTCACCAAGCTGTGACCTGTGCTGGATAAGAGTTAGGTCCTTCAGAGGTAACAGATAATGAAACTCTTGGCAGATGCATCAGCTAACTTTTCTGCTCATCAGCCCCAGCTAAAGGTCAGATGACATATCTCAGGTGACAGAAAAGAAATAAACTCAATCCATCATTAACCTGATCACTTCAAATGTAAAAGTAAACAAAGTAAACATTTTGGTGCAAGTAATTATCCAACCGGTGTTGACTATTACCATTTTTTTAATAGTTGGATGTACCAAGTAATTGCAGGATCTGCACTTAATACATATGTATTTTTGATATCTAATTGAAACAGGATATATCAAAATGCTTCTTGAGCAAGATTGTATTCATTAAACCTCTTCTAGGACTTATAGCACAGAAAAAGCAGATGGAATTCCAGCAAAATCCTCAGGTCACAAGTAAAAGTTGTTACATGAATCAGAAAGACCCTTTTATGGGAGAAAAGCATGCTGAAGGAGTATTAAATTACAGGCACTTCCTAGGAAAAGGATTATTTAGAAATCTCAGTCTCTCTGAATCAGTCCTGAAAACTCAGTCTTAAACATGATACCAAGCTACTGCAGTACACCCCGTGCCAAAAGCAGTGAAAACTGAGAAACCTCAGCACTTCAGCAGCTCTGAAGAGTCCCCCCCTCCCTAAATTAATAAAATAAGTATCTCTTGCACTGAGAGGAATATGCTGGCAGCTGAATATAGTGGAACAGACCAGTGATCCTAAAATGGCACATTAAAAAAACCTCAAGCAAACTAGTCAATTTTTAATATGCAATTTACAAAATCTGGTCTTATAAGACATTTCTATATATTGTTATATGACATGCAGATCTAATATTATCTTATATTACCATGGGTTAAAATGTGCACTGCCAAAGAGGTAGGACTACTCCTTCAAATGCCTCATAAATTCATAGTTTATCAAATTTCCTCCTTTTCTTTCCTGATAAAAAACCACATTTGCCTGTTAACTTAGGGAATTGCATTTGCATGGAAGTGCTCTGACTTCACTACACGGACATCTCCTCTCTATTCCTCTCCTTTGCTGCTTGTCACAGCAAAGAACTGAAAAATCATCTCTGCCTGTGGGAGCAAAAATAAGTGTTGATTAAATATTGATTCCAGATTTTAATCTAATGTATTAAAAATGTGCAGTTTGAAAAAAAAATTATGACCTGCTGAATGCTCTGATACAGCAACATCATCTACATAAATACTCAAGATTAAGGAATCTTTTAGATTTTGATTGGATACTTGGGAAAAGCTAAGACACACCTAAGACACAGAATAGCTTCCCTTTTGGAAGAGTATGTAATTTCCATGAGAATTGCACTGGATCAGAAATAGAATTTCTTTTCTTGAAATAACATACATTACAGAGACAAAATATATCTTCCATATCTTTTTACTAAAGAACTTATTCACAGAATTTTCACATGAAAACTCATTTAAAAATTTCCTTAATTCAATAGTATTATGAGATAGGAAGTCACTTTTGTTTCAACAGTTTTCCAAGAAAAAAGAAGTAGAATATGCTTCTGACTATCTTAGTAATCAAGAATGTATGGAATTGTATTTCAGGAAATTGCTATTTAGAGTGGAGTATCAGAGAGAAAGAAACCTAACCAGCAATGTTACCTTCTTCCTGTCTGTCTCCTTGGATAGTAAGATTCTTCATTTTACTGGCATGCAAAGAGGTCTGACACCTTGTCTAAAATAAAAGAAAGCACTGACAACAAAAGAAAAATTAGTAATTATCTAGAATGCATTACTGGAACAAAATTCTTCTGAGTACCTAGGAAATCTGTAAATAGCCAGGGATGGAGAAATGTTGTGACAGTAGCCTATCAAATATTTCAGTATTAAAGTTCTTATTAGAGACTCATCAATAGTGGAGTCCTTCTTCTGTAGAGCTGTTTATAATTTTCTGAATAACTTATTTATCTGTGAAGCATTTGCAGATCCTGAACATTTTATTAGCTTGTAACATAAAGAGTTGAAATGCAGAGAAAAAGTATTTCTGCAGGGACAGCACCCAGGGGTTTGGAGAGCAACACTGGTGTCAAACTCTTTGAAAAATAAAGCCACAGGGGCCAACTGCAACCTTCAATTTTTTCATTTAAATAATTTTGGTTTCCTACGGAACTGCTTTTTGCTCCACCATTTCTGGATAATGAGGAAGGCTTTAGGCATATAAATACTGAAAAAAAAATATTTTTATAATGATTTTATTTTATTAAAAGTCACCATCATCTAATACAAGTGGAGGTACAATTGCACACACAAGGACATATAGCATTTTGCAGGGACCCTGCATACTAAAGCTCTTTTGCAAAACATATTTGATTGACATAAAGAAAAGATAATTAAATGTCTATAGACCATGACCAGAAATAAAACCAGGCTAGGAGCAGAATAGTTTTCACAGCAAATCAAAGAGATTGTTTGAAGATAACTTCCCTCTTTTCCAAAAATACCTTATATTCTGTCCTTTATGGAAAGGATCAAATCCTATAGAAAACTATGATCTGGAAAGGAGTCAAAGTTCATGGTTAAGGAACTGCGCTACATACTCTGGAAGGTGGAAGGAATCAATATAAGGGCAAGTGTATGAGAAGAGTATCTAAAAAGGTATGTCTTAAAGCCTCTTCCCTGTGGTTTTAACTGCCGATGGAATTCATTGTTGACTTAAAAAATCTATAACAATGTAACTTACAATGTGCACCTCCAGTCCAAAGATCAACAGTGAGTAATGGTTGTGCTAACCAGGAATGTGCTGTTCACCACAGCAGATACTATAGAAATGACAATGTTCTCAGTCTAGCTCCACCTGTAAGGGAAGAGAGATTCCTATAAAGAGACTTCCCTTGGTGTGCTGAGAGGGATAGGAATGGGTAGAATGTATACAAAAGACTGCTACAAGCTGTAATGTTTGTCTAAAGACTGCTTTTGGGGGAGAGGTTTTAAATTGATAGTAGATGTGTTTGTTTTGTTGGCTTGTGGACTAGTGGAGGTGAGAGATCTCAAAGTGTATCTGTCAGAAACTGAAAGCAAACTTCTCATTTTAAAGAGACTGAGTCTTTGGAAACTACCTAACACCTGCATTTCTAGAAGCCTCCATTTTCTCTTTATTTGTATAACTGAGAGCCATTTGATATAAAATGAAATAATGGCTGCCTTTATTTCTCCAGTTAAATGGTGGACCAACACTTTCAAAAATATCGTGCACTATCTGCTACACCTCATTTGCATTGCTCTTACTTCTTTACCTGAACTCCTGCATGACTCCTTTCATTTAGATAGCTGGTATTTTGCATTTACCCATAAAATATTTATGTAAGAACAATTCACAGAGGCATGAAATAAAGTTGTTTCTAATGGCACAAGTTCTGAGGAACACTGTTCTCTAACACTTTTGAGGCTTACACATGTTAGAGAAGTCCTCTGACCTTCAAAGCTTCTCAAGCAACTGGCAGTCATTAACTCCAGCAGGAGGCTAAGCCCTGAATATTTTTTGAATCAAGGTTTGACAGACTTACCGGAGTTCAAAGAGATGTTCAACAGCAGAGCAAAGATTTGACCTCAAATTTTGGAAGGATTGTTGAACAAGGAAATCAGTCCTTTCTCTTTATGTAGATTGATGGAAAAGGCAGAGGATAAGTCTAGGTGGTCTGTGAGTGAGGTTATCCACTGTTGAGAACTGTTGTACAGCTGCACTGCTGTGCATAAGCAGTTTTGAGACTGGGCTTTAGGCTAAGTAAGATACTGCCCCTAGTCATGTTACTGCAAGAGGAGCCCCAGGGGTGGCTTACTGATGGTGCTGGCATACTAGAGAGTAGTTATTAAACAAGAAAGACACCAAAGCTCACTTGTCATCTTGGTTCATGAGCTTTGACAATAGCAATAGTCAGTTTATCTAATTTTAGACACCTATATTATAAACATCTATATCAGAGTTAATTATTCAGAATATTTCTATGGGAAATGGAAGGAAAAAAAGCACTTCTGAAGATTGACACAGCTAATGGTTTTAGACATCTGCCTTGAAGCAAGAGGTAATCTATTTCTCTTCACTAGCTGTGAAGAATCTAGACAACTAGCTTATGTTTTGTTCCATTAGATTTTGTCTGGTGAATACTTGCCTAGACGACTACTTCAGATAGAATGCCCAGCATTTAACCTGTGAAGTTCCTGAATTTCTTCCTCCATGTACAGTGTGGCAGTTACTTCCTGGAGCAAGGTTGATTGCACAGGCTCATGCCAAGAGGGGCTGCAATATTCAGGACACACAGGCAGAAACAAGGTATTTGGTCTGAAGATAGTCTTGATTCTGCCCATCTTTTATGTTGAAGATAAAGTATCTTAGTATTAGATATTAGAATGAACCTTGGGGCATCATTACAACAAACTTTGTGTAGCTTATTTGCACAAAAACCACGCAGGTGTCTTAAAGCTTTAATCTGCACATTTTACTGTGTTTTAGGATTATTTATAGCATGAATCTCTTTTAACAATCACGGTGTGAATATGTGGAAATGGATCTTTCAAGATTATCTAGTCCAGTTTCCCCTGTTTCCCTGTTCAGCTAAAGAAGATAGGTCTAGTCTGTATTCAGTTGGGCTTTTAATAATTCTGATCACGAAGACTTGACAGCTTCTCTGTGGATCCTTCTTGGCCACACTCACAGTAAAAAAGAATGCTTTATGTTTAAATGGAATTTTCTATATTTTAGTCCATGTTTATTGTCTCTTGTCCTGTTATTGGGTGTCTCTGAAAAGAGATGGTTTCATCTTTATTCCCATTCAAATGATATTTATTATTACAGATGAATAAATTTCCCCAGAGACATCTTTTTTTAAACTCAGAAACCTCAGGTCTCTCAGCTTTCCTCATGACAGATACTCCAGTCTCATAACCACCTTTGTGGTCATTTGCCGCATTTGCTCCAGTACATCCACATCTGTTGGTTCCTATGGAGCCTAGCACTGGACCCAGAACACCAGAGGTGTCTCAAAAGCACTGAGCAGAGGGGGAAGGATCACCTGCTTCTGACCTGCTGGCAACATCACTTCTGCAGCCCAGGAGGCTGTTGCCCCACATGAGCACTTGCTGGCTGGTGGTCAAAGGTTGTCTACCAGGGTATCCTGTACAGGTTCTCATGAGGAGATGAATGGAGAAGCCCTCATGTGCAATAGACATTGATTGCATGAATGAATCTCTGGACTTTTAGAATTTATGATGGGCCTTTTTGACACCGCAGAGACAACAGGCCCTGTAACAATGAGATCCAACAGGCACCAAATATTTTATACAACTTATGTTACTTCACATCCTTGTGGGTCAAGCTTTTTTATTATTATTTGTTTACTTATTTTATAAGAAACATGGTATTTGTAAGTAAACTTATTTCTAGAAGATTAACTTAGAACAGTTTCTTCTTTGCTCCAGTAGGAATGTTTCCATGTACAGACACAAATTCCCTGCCCTAGGATTTCCCATATCAGAAGGAACAATGTGCTTTTTCATTCATAAAGCTGGCTGGACAGGTGAGGCAGGGATAAGGGATGACACAACACAGCTGAAAATCCATCCCAAAGTCAGGAAGATTGTAAGGACTGCTGCTGTGAGAGGGTGCACATGCCTTAAAATTTTCTCTTCTCAAAAGACCCTGATGCCCACTAGCCAGCTTTCCCCCACCTAAAATTGAGTGTGTTAACCCAAGTGCTAACATTTCTAGCAATGATATTGTTTTTCCTTCAGACAGTTTTCCTAGAAATTGCTCTACTGATCTCCAGCATCTGTGCTTATAGAGAAATGATCTGCACAAAAAATGACAATTCAGAATGACAGTTCTCTCTGAGCTACCTAACTTAGTCTAAAAGCAGAAATAAAAATTTCACCAAAGACAAAAAATAACAATCCAAGGGCAGGCAACGTTCACAGTTCTTAAAGAGGAGGAGGGTGCTGACATCAGTTAAAACTGGAAAAAATTAAATTCACTTGTATTTTAGCCATTAAAACTTTTTATCAAGTTATATAAGTACAACTAGAGGATGTTAAAAAAAAATCTGTAGCTGTGGTTCTGTGTGGGATTTTGGGCCAAAGTTTCTATCAAAAAAAAGACCAAAATTGTGTTTGACATCTATGACCTAAATAAAACTATAAAAGTCATACATTGTCCCAGAGTTTGCACAGCCAACAGATATAAAAGAAAAATATTAATTGTTTTTGCATCATGCTGAGGTATTCAACTCCGAGTTTGGGCAGGGAGGCATTCAGTTTTGCTAAAGGGTAGTGAGATGCTCATTGCCACTAAAATTCAGATTTAGGATGGATTTCTGTAAGGCTTAGATTGACAGCATGAGGATCTCAGACTTTCTTCAAGGTTGGTATAGGTAAAATGCTAATGAAAGAAAGGTACATACCCTGAACTTCTCTGAACCTGAACACAAGAAGACAGCCAGAGGTTTCACAGCAGGAGCTGATTTTTAGCCACAGTGGGATCAACATTCTTCAGTTCTCAGACTTTTTCTCTAAACCTGTCCATTTCAGAGCATCATTGTTCCTATTTACAGTGCTGAGAATAAACAGTGAAGCATCAGAAATGTTTTGTGTCCTTCCTATATGTGCTGAAATGTTTTGTGTCCTTCCTATATGTGCTGAACAAAAGAACACATTTTATCATATTTTCTGATCTGTTTTCTGCTTTTCCCACAATAGGTTACTATTTTGGGGCATTATTTTGCCAGCAGAAATATGTATAAAGAAAATACTTGTACTGGAGGTGTATTAATGCCTGGCACAAAGAGGATCTCTTCTCAGTGGGACTGTGAGTGTGATTTTTTAATTATTTTTTTCTGTAAGCTTCTTGTCTGAAAATTGTTATTGTCTGGCAGTTCTGCCTTGCCTAGAGCCAAGGTGAAACTGAACTCTGTGCCAGCTACCTACTACCAAAGCAGATGAGCAACAAGAGAGTGAGAATTTTTCAGGTACCATTTTTCAAGGAATTATTCCCTGCAGAGAGCCCTGGAATGCCCGTCCATCCTGTGCTTACTGACCTGTGCCTGAGGACTGTTGCCAGAACTGATTCATCTCTAAAATGGATTAACTTTCACAGCTTCTTCATATCAGTAGTGCGGGACGGATTGAATGAGGAACGCTGTGAAAGATCAAACACATAAAAGAGGCTTCAAAATGGAGCATTTACCCTTCGCTTTAACCTTCCCATGAAATGGGACTGAGTTTGCTGTAGGACACACAGGTGTTTCCAGCTCTCCCCAAGGCCTCTATTCCAAGTGTGCAGGAAGGAAACACAGGTTCAGGCTATACTGTGAGTAACCTTCTCAAGAGAATCAAAATACAGACAGCCAGTGGAATACTGAGTGCTAAAAAGCCCAAACCTCAAACCAGAGAGGCATCCAGTAAAAAACAAATAACTGGTATTACTCATCCACTCCAGTACACAAAGATAAGTTTTTTGGTTTTGTTTTTGGTTTTGTTTTTTTAACAGAATACAGGACCAGATTTTCAGTAAAGGCGTTTCTGTATATTTATATTAATATAGACTGGTTTGGACCTGCTTAAGATCCAAATATGTGTTTTGCTGTACCAGGTGTAAATGCACTGCTGTTCTCCATCCAATCCAAGGACATTAGCTCGTTTTCCAGGTACACTTCCATTAGTGTCTCAGTTCAGCTCAGCAGTGCACTTCTTAAGCATATCTTCTTATCATCACAACACAGCACACAGATTCAGATTGCAGATGGGACTCCTGATACACAAACTGTAGTCCTTTAGTAAAGCATTGGACCAGAATAGTATGCCAGCATTTTAATTTGTGCTAATTGCCATCAAACATCCAACTGCAGCACCAGAGCTAGCCTGAGGCAGAGCTGCTGGAGGTGTATAGAGTAGATGGCAGTGCTTAGCATCTCTTTGCCTTCCTATTGGGCTCACAGCTGGCTGATGTAAATCCAGTCACTTTTTCTAAAGCTAAAATTTGTTCAAAATCTTTTTTCAGCAACTTTGTCCTCTCCTCTATGGTGATATCTTCCATGCTGTGCATTGGTGCATTAATTTTACACTTAATACCCTTGCAGTTCTGTAAACATCTGTTATTGAGAGAAGCCAAAATCAAACCAAGATAATAATAATAAAAAGCTACCTCCAAACTATGCAATAAAGTAAGTAAACAGCAAGTGGGAAAGATCAGCAGCAATGTATAAGGGGGTGTGATGAAACTGAGGGACACAGGGACCCAGCTTCCAGGGACTTGGAAGCTGCTAAGAGAGCAGTTTTACGCTCCAGCCCCAAAGCAAGTACTGTAAAATTCCATTTGAATTTTTTTCTTTTTTTTTTTTTTTTTTAGCTGGAAGCTCAAACACTGCCACATGCTGATAGTGATAAATCCAAAGAGGCACAACCTTTGCAAAGCAATTTTTATCAACACTAAGAGGATGCTGCCTCAGCAGCCTGGAAATGCAGAAAACGTTGCGCTTCCTCCAAATACATATGGTAATTTTTGCTAAATTTTAGAATGAGTGATGAATTTAGTGCTGTATTGGAGAGTTTTACAGACAGTTGTGTTCACTGCTAATTAATGTGATGTTAAAATGGAAATAAAAATTGTTAATAATATTTAGCCTTTGGGCAGGGTGTTACACTTCTAAAAGACCTTTCACACCAGTCTAGTGCAGTAAGGGCTCTGCCATGCAAAATCACTTTATCAGCTGAGGGAACGATATTGGAGAGGTCAGCTTGTTATAATGCAATGAAGCCAATAATATTTTAAACTTCATTGCTGACCACTAGACACTGAGATCCCTGGTTAGGTACCTAAAAAGGCAATTTTTCTGGCATACTGATAAGTTCCTGATGAAGTCACTGGAAATTATGGCTTCACTAGACTCTCAAACTGAGACTGCTTTGTGTCTGCATCTGGTGGTGGATTTGGATTCCAGTCCCAGAGATCTGACCACACAGCTCTGTGAACTCCTGCAGCTATTTATACTTTGAAGAAATGTACAGAAAATGAACAAACTAGTCATACAATCAGAGACATGCACAAAGAAATTAAAAAAACCCAACAATAAAACAGCTGAGATGTTTGGTTACAATGTGCTTAGTTTCAATCTTGGGGTTAGCTGCTGCTTTAAAACTACACTTACCTCAACTTGAGAACAACCTAGAGTTCTGCTTCCATGTTTATCTCATGGGATTCAGGATATATAAGTCTGAAGCACAGGGGCCTAATTCTTTGTGCAGCTGAGATCCAGAGGTTAGGGTTCCTCTGCTCTTTTCTCTATGACTGTCCGTCTCACAAGAGTACACTTGTTTATACCTACAGAGCAGTTCCTACAGATGTGATGCTGCAGAGGTTGTTGAGACTGCCTCTCATTTAACTCACCCTCCTTCTCATTGACACACTTCTCAGGTGGTTGAGTATTTATACTGAAATTCCCTTATGTCAAAAGAACTTATCAATTGCCCTGCATCATTTACAAGACCCTCTTCCCCATGGAAAAGATGTAATTTCCTGGATTCGTTGCTCAAATATCAGACCTTTCACATGTTTGAGACTGAAGTTTTCTTGCTTTCTCCTCCACTCCCTGGTGTCATTTTTACATCTCCCCACACTAGGAAGTGAAATAGATCCTGCCTACCTTCAAACTTCTGCCACTTCTCATATCTTTGAATCAAGACATGAACTCATACCCTCCATTTTATACTTCTTTCTTATCATCCAACCTCTCAGTCCTATAACCCCTGACATCTTCCATATTCCTGCTGTCTGTCCCATCTTATGAGTTCCCTAACACTGCTGTCTGCAACCCCAGTCACGAATTCAAGTTCCCAGATGGCAAAGCTGCTGCAGAGTGAGCACCAATTAGTTGCAACTCCACTGTTCATTAAATATTATTGCTCTGGGGTTTTTTTGCAGATGGAGACACTGAGGTCAAGGATAAATCATCTGTTAATTTCTAAAACCCTTGGAATCCAGCTCACAGGTCAAATTCAGTACCTTTAAACAACTAATTGGGTTGCCTGGGTCATGTCAAGGACATTTGAGAAAGAAGGTGACAAAGAACGAGTTGGACAATGGAAGAATTATTCCAGTAAACCGGTCTCTACTATTTTCTTTCTCAGGACTTTCTGCCCTGCCTACCTTGGTTATCTAACTAGAAATGCATTTGCAACTTGACTGGAACACTGGCATCCTCATAAGAGATTAGTTTCCATTTACATATTAGAAGCATTCATTACATGCCAGTCCTTATGTCCAGTCCTTAACACAGGCTGACACAATTTCTAGTGGACAGAAAGCCACAGTGCCTTGAACACAAGCATCTTGTTAGTATTGGTTGAGGACACTACTGTGAAGGCTGGGAATATCTTTAGGAATATCTTGACCCAATATTTCTCCCAGAGGGTATATTTTCTTTGCTTTACTTTTCAGTCTTCCTCATTAAGGTATTAGAAAGACTGCAATATGAAAATATTCATAATACTATTCTTGAGTTAACAAAGAAATGAGGGGAATGTGATTACAGTTCCTACCTCAAGAGAGAAGATTGGTTTTGGAGGAGAACACTTGCAGGAAAACTTAAGAAATTCTCAATTGAAGATAATGCTGATGCTTTACAATATTGCTACCACTTTGTCACCATGGACACATTGTCATCTTACAGGGATGCTGATGATGTGAGTCAGCTCCACATGTCACTGTAGGTCACAGAAACTAACTGCTAGCAAATAAAGTAGAGCTCAATAAGAAGGAAAAGATTTTTTTGTAGGGAGAGGCTTGGTTTGAGCCTCCTATGCACAACACACTGCCCTGGAGCTGACAGGCTGGCCAAGGTCACAGCAACCTTGAGGCAGCCGAAAGGCAGGTAAACAATCTCGGAGCTGGGGAACAGCACAGCCCCCCGTGGTGCCAGGGCTGTTCTGCCAGCCTCGTGGACACCGCCTTTCCTCCAATCAGCACACCCTGCTACCTCGTGGACAGAGCCCCTTAGCCTATCAGCAGTTGTTACTGTTCGCATGATCAGCCTGAGAAGTTATATTAACCTGTTAATCCCCCGAATAAAGTTGAACGTTCCTGCTGCTATTACTTGTTGCGCGGCTTTATCTCTATGAGAATACATGCGTGCAACCAGAAGCCCGAACACGGGGTCGCATCGGGGTGGCTGGCGAGGGCACACAAAGCCTCTTGCAATGCTCCCCTTCCCCAAAATTCTTTTTTCAAGCATGCTTTAGGAAAGAAATAATATCTGTGAATCTAATACATTTGGAAATCCTCAAAATAGCTATCAGTGAATAAGAGTGATAAAAAGATCCTGTTTCCCAAGTTGCAAGCTTTTTTTTTCCTTTATGCAGCATGAGCGTGGTGTTTATCTTTGTTGTACTCTTGAATCCCAACAAGTTCTGTGCTCTACTTTTCACGAGATTTAATTACTGAATGAGTTAACACCCTATCTCTGTACTTTGTGATAAAATTGATGAATTTGAGATATCAATTTATCAAATCCTGAAATACAGGAGATGACCATTGTTGTGGGAGTAGAGAATGGTGTAAACCACAGAGCAGCCACTAGTAATGCATTCAAAAGCACTTCGGAGTCTCTGCCTTTAGGTAGCACCAGGTGAACACTAGAAAATGCTCAGGAGAGTGACTGATGTGAAAAGGGATGGTTTGTGTTTCTCTTGTGGGGCCTAGAGATTAATGGCTTGTTAAGGTGTCACCAAGTCTAGTCAGCTCAAATGCCTCTATCCTCAATGCAGACACATCTATTGTGCGTGGAGTGACCCAGGGGTTGAGCTGTGCCTCCTCTCATGGGAGGAAGACAAATTTGGACACCTTAGGTAAAGGGAGCAAGGCTTTTACAAAAAAAAAAAAAAAAAAAATTAAAAAAAGCAAGTGAATGAACAAAAAGACCCTAAGCTTTTAGAAAACTTCCTTTATTAAGAAAGTCTTCTATTGAAGAATTAAAAAAAGTAAACCAGAGCTGAGAATCTGGACCTCTAACAACAACAAAAAGAGGAAGCTACTGATGAAGCTTTAATTCCAGACCAATCTCCTGAAATAAAAAAACATTAATGTTCAACTCAGGTACTGGGAAATGAGCTCTACATCTGCCAGGATTGAGAACTCACCTTTCTCTGTATTTACAGACACAAACCTGGATGAATGTTTAGTTACCTCAAGAAGCTTAAAAACATGGGTACAGCAGGCATGACCTAAATAAAAAATAATTCAGAAAGAGGTATAAAACTTCTAAGCAGTGTTTTATGGTATCCTGTTAACCAAGATAGTTTCTTTCCCATTCCCTCACTGAACATCACACTCAACTTTAAATATTTGAAAGTGAAAATGGTTTCTGTCAAAGCCAGGTGCTTATACCCTTTTCACAGGCAGTGAGTAAGAACTGATGCTGCCAACATGCGTTTTTTTTAACTTTTGCTAAAGCAAAATTGGAATTACAGTGCTCTCCAATCTCAACTATCTTTTGACTGTGGGATATATTATATGACTGTGAGGGCACATGTAAATGACAGGTGAGAGTACAGATACCTGAATTCCAGGGTAGATGAACCCTTTGAGAATTAGCATTTCCTTGCCATTATCAGTACAAATACCTGGTAACTTTAGGTATCAGCAGATCAGTGTTTACTTGCAAATTCAAATCCCATCTAACATTTTTTGCACTGTCTTTTTCAAACATTCATAGTATTTTGAAGGGTTAAAATACAGGACTGATGGGGCTCTGAGTCAACTCAAACCATCAGACATCCTTAATGCAGTATTTCACTTTTCCCCCCACTGAGCCTGGTTGTATATGGTGACCTTTCTGCATAGATGTTTTGTCTCAGCACTATGCAAGAAGAATGTTTATGAGGACAGGGAATAGTGTTGCCAGTAAGGTAGTCCACCCCCTGACCAGGGAGGAGGAAAGCAAAGATCAGGCCAGCTAAGGGATGCAGAGGAAAGGGAGGGTCATTCCACCACTGTCAGAAAGTAGGACCAGTGGACTGAGGTGGAGAGAACTTGTCAGTCCTAACTTTCCACTGATCCCAGAGGCCCATCTGACAGGGCTGACAGTCCATGATAGCTCATGGCTTTCTACTGTGGTTTGTCTATGCTTCAGCTCTCCCCCCTAGCAACACATTGTCATTCCAGCTGTCCCTATATGAATTCATCCTCATTTTTCCCCCTTGTTCAAGAACAAATGAACGAAAGCATAACCATGAGCTTAACAAAAAAGAGTAAAGTTTCTCCTCTGGCTGGCAGCACATCTGATAGGACTTCAATTTGGTTTTTTAGTATTAAAATACTGCTGTTAACTCCTGCAATTTGTGAGTCCCGCATGAGCAATGAACAGTTTGGACTTTCCTGAACTTACATTTGTTATTATTAAAAAGATCTTTGTAACGGTTGGGAGTAAATGCTGATGGTGAGTTGGGTTGTGATTTTATTTACTTGATTCTTATTTATGAAGACCTGGCCAGGTAGTGAAGCGTCTTGGTACTGAAATAAAGCATCATTAGAATCAAACAAGGAAGCAAAGTGAAATAAAGGTGATGTGAATGCTGTTCACTTGCTTATTCATCTAAATTGATTTTTCTTTGATGACTGAGAGCAACTATCAAAAGAACAAAGCCAAAAAAAAAAACCAGAAAAGTTGACTTTGGAAGCAGATTTCTTGCAAGCTATTAAGAGTTATGTGATCTACAATATCATTGTTTCCATCAGTGATAATGGCAATTTTTTTGCCATGGGTTTCAGTGGGAGGGAAGAGAGTGACAAGCATTAGAAATCAGACAAATAAAACTAATGTCAGCAGCCATAATTAGTACTTGCGAACTCTCATAATTTCATCAAAGTATAGAAATCACTCATATGCTCAAAGCTGCTGGAATCCCATCATTATGAACAATTTATTTAAAAAAAATTATACTCTGCATGACTGCAGAAGAAAGCTTGTTTCTATGAATCCCAACAGGTAAAGGAATACAGCAAGCACACAAATCTGGAATATGCTAATTTTGCAGTGATCTCATGAGATTTTCATGCATTTGTGTGCTGAAATAATTAACAATTTCTTTTTGCACACCAGGGGCCAGATCTTCAGGTGATAGAAATTGATCAAATACCATTGATTGAAGTACAGCAGCTGAATTCACTAAGCAGCTGAAATTACTAAGTTAATTTGCAAAAGCTAAAAATACCTCTTGTCATTAAGAACTGTGACATTAATGTATATTTTAACAGGTTGGATATTCTTGTGGTTCTCGTGTGTTTTTCCCCTTCATCACACCTGTTTGTTTTCCTGATTTCTACTTTTCTCTGATTTAAACTTACTCTTGATATACTTTTTCCTGTCTTCATCTTGTATAAACAAAAGATTTGTTTCCTTTATGAAAATAAGTTGGTGCCTTTTTCTCCACTAAGAACTCAATGCTCCTGGTGGGTTCCTTCCAACTCAGGATATTCTAAGAACATATATTATTCATTCTTGCAAAGTGGTTCAAAAACCTGTAGGCAATGAAGTTATCACCTCTCAGGAACCTGCAGTCCTTGTTTGAGGGACCTGAGAAGCTTTTCCTGACCTACTCTGGAAGTATATTTCACGCCAAGCCTGCTTGCACTAACCTGTGTCTGCCACGTGCAAGAGACACTGGAGGAATGAGTTTTTATGCCTTGAGCAGACCTTATTGCTGTCCTGCTTTTAAGCTTAAGCCATTGATGAAACGAAATTTACACTTCTGTTCTGTGTTGTAAGTACTGTGTCTTTAGGTGGGGGCTTGTACTTGTGGACATGGTACTGACTTAAGTAAATTAGACTTGAAGCCTTCACTGTTGGGCAACAGTGTCCATACAGGAAGGACCTGATCAGGGAGCACATATTTATCTGCTGGTGGGACTTAACATGTCCAGTCAAGCAGTTTTGACTAACAAATGTGGATTTTAGAGGTCTGAGCTGGGTCCTAATCCTTCACTTAGACTGAGCATTAAAATGATCTCCTTTGGACACATTTGGGAGGAAATGTCTCAGGTGACAGCTATATCCATGCCTTGGTTGATAGATATTTTTTAAGTTTTAGTAACTTGACATTTTAAACTTGTGCAAAGACACTTTCAGATTGTTTCCTTCTGATTAGGCTTATTTCTCCCACTTGATTTTGTTATAAAAATTTCTTTTGTTTTTTTTTTTTAAAAAATATCCATTTAATTTGCATCTGCTATTTTCTTTCTTCTTCTCTATCACTTTTCTTACACTGACCTTCTCCCTCACTGTTTGTATTACCCATGTTGTATGATTGCCACTCACTACTGTGACACTGGAGCAAACTAAGGCAATGTGAGTTCACTAGGTCTATTTTTTTTTCAAGACTGCCATAGGTAATATGCTTTGTCTTAATTTTGGAAGATGACAGTTGGATGTTTCCTATATCCATTACTCCTAACTGAGGGAATTCTACACAGAGGAAGTATTACTACGTCAGTGGTGAAACACAGATTACATTTGATCTTCCTTTTGCCATTTTACCTGCAGTCCTTTCAAAGAAGTCCCTGTTGGGCTGAAATTTTAGTGTCTTTGCATGAATGAAAGTTACTAAAAGATCCAGTGTCATTGGGTTTTGTGTACTTCAGTTCTTGACTACCCATGGATCCTGGAACAGAAAGTGACTGGCTTTTTCTTTTAACAGTCCTTAGTGCTGAAATGTGTTTTACACTACTGAAGAGCACAATGTGATCAGTGGCTTTCCCAAAATGGCTTGGAGACCTGTCAGATGCCTTTAGTTGTACTTGTCTCTTGTGTAGCCAAGCACAGCTTGTGACACTGTGTTTGTTTTTATTCCCACTTGAAGGAAACTTTGGATGCAGAAGAAGTGATGGAAGAAAAGGTATTTCTTGGCATACAAAGACTTGTTAGTTTTTCATATGCAGATGCAACATATGAAGCTTGAATTTCCAGAATAATGAAGTTTTTTCCAATAGCTCTGTGTTCTGTCTGATTTTCATTAAAACACTACAGAAAACATTGTTAAAATTTAATTAAATTTAATGAGCTTATACATGTATACATCCACATGTGGGTGTCAATCTCTTCTCCCAGGTAGAGGACGAGAGGAAATGGCCTCAAGTTGTGCCAGGGGAGGTTTAAATTACAGATTAGGAAAACTTTTTCACAGAAAGACTTACAAAGCATTAGAACAGACTGTACATTGAAATGGTGGAGTCACCATCCATGGAAATATTCAAAAAACTTGTAGATATGGCACTTGAGGACATGGTTTAGTAATGAACATAGTGGTGGTGCTGGGCTGATGGTTGGACTTGATCGTCTTAAAGGTCTTTCCCAGCCCTAGTGATTTTATGATTCTATAATTTTTAGATTTTAAAAAGCTCTCCATAATGTCAGAACAATAAATAGTGCCAAGGTATCAGCTACTGAAAAAGTAGTTCAGCTAAGGTAGCATATAAAGCTATAGATTTTCTGATTATATAGTGCAACAATATAGCACTGAAACCATGTTTGATTTTAATATACCCTTCTGGGATAGTCTTTATGTCCATAGCCCAGGAATGACACCAGATTTCTTTCTTTCCTGCTTCTGCCAGATTATTGCCATTAACATCACCTAGAAATCTATAAAAATGAAAAGACTGCTGCTCCATAGACAGTCATAGAGCTTGGGGAGTGACAAACAAAGCAGCATTTGCTAAAGAGCAGACTGTCAAGCAGAAGTGACAGACAAGGCCAATTACCATATGCAAATAAGCCAGCATTCATTATATAATTAAAAAAAAGGCTATATTTGTCAAAAGTACTGCTATTCAGAACTGATTCTCTGGCTGGATGAGCCCTGTGGAGTTTCAGGTTTTATGAGTTCCTGCATAAGTCATTTTTTAGAATGGTAAAATATATATCTGCTCAGTTTTTCCTATGGTTTAATATTTTTTTTTTAGCTGTTTCTCCACAAGAAAATGTTGAATGCCTTTAAAAATGGAGAGTTCATTGCCATTTTGGATCCAGACTGGTCCATCTACTCTGTTATTCCTTCCCAGAAAACTGCAGATGCTTCAGGGAAGACACAGGTAACTGCAACACAGGAGATTGCCTCATTTTTGAAGCAATGTCCTAGCTGATTTGACCTTGTCCATGGATTTGTTCCTTACCTTCAAAGTATTGACCTATGTGTCATGTGTATGATCATGGCATGTTTCTGGTGGCAACACAAGAAGACATTGAAATTCACTTGCAATTGGTGTGCATTCATCAATATTTGATGAAAAGTAATGATGTCACCCTCAGTAATCTTCATTTATACGGAAGTAGTATTTGCACCAGTGACATTGATCTGCAGGGTAGTTGTTCTATGTTCATTTACATGAAGCTATGTGAATTCATGAAAAAAAAAAGAATGCACAGTCCCCGAGGGCTTGCCTACATTGGAAGTTATTAAGAAATAAAAAGGACTTGAATTTGAAGTTCGGTAGCTATTTCACACTCTGATACAGAGGTTGATATTTTGCATCTTTGAGGGATATTGAGTTAATCTTCACAGAAGCATTGCGTACTATTTCAAAATTTTTTTTCACACATGTGTGGGTTTGGTTTCGTATTCCTGCCATCTTCCTTGAGACGGCCAAGCAGTAAGCCAGATTGGAAAACTGCGTTCCAGAAAACTTACCCCTAAACAGTCAGTGGTTTTCTTCCAGTTAGGGCTATTATCTTACTTGAGTAGTTAAGTGAGTATATGAATATTAGGACTCAATCAAAGAAAAAGGGGGGGGGGGTAAATTGGTGGCCCAAAG
>JAOXXN010000265.1:6401818-6434080 GCA_026770055.1 Myrmophylax atrothorax
TACAGCTAATAACTTAATTAATACAGTTAAGACTAGAAATCTCTGTATTTCTGTCTCCCTCCCTTTCACGTGACAGTCTCCTTCCTGTCCCCAGTCACTTATTTCCACTCTCCCTGCTGTTTCCAGCTGACATATTCTCTATTTCATAATGCATGAGCTGTAGGTTATTCCCAGAGAGCAACATAAGTTAGCATTGGGTTTCTCTAGCTGCCAGAGTCAGTGACTCCAACACAGTGCTTTGGCTCTCTCACACTTGCTTTTCCCACTTCCCTTACCAAAGACTTTCCTCCAGCCTTATTAGCCTGAGAGACAAAACTCAACATTAGTGGACTCTTTACAAAACACAACACATACTGCCTCTAAGGAATTCAATATCCTAAGCGTGCCTACTAGAGTCAGTCAAAGGCAAGTGAAGGCTGCTGGATACTAATTCCATCTTTTCCTTATTCTCTTACAGAGTAATTCCAGTTCTAAGGTTCTCAAATTTCCAGTGTGCACTCCCTATACATACAGCCTAGGCTAAATGCTTGAGTCATATGTCAAGGATAACTTTAATCAAGGAGAAGTGCCATGAAGGTACACTAGGAAGATTATCCTCTCCTACAGGTCTCATATTTGTAGCTCATACTAGGCTCATACCACCAACAGCTTATATGGCTCCTGTGAAGAGACATGGCCTTGTTCCTGTGAGTGTTTAGTTTAGAAGGAAGATCTCACATCAGAGGGATGATCATACTGTCCTCCCAAAGAGGGAACTGTGATCCACAAAGTAGAGATCTCAAAACACTGGACCAGTATATATTGTATAAACATGGGAAATGTGGAAAAATATGGAAATATGAAATAACACAATCACAGAAAAATTTATTTGGAAAGGGTACAAGGAAGACGTGTTCCAAAACCCTGCTCTGTTCTGTGCTAGCTTCAAAGTTTGATCCAGTTCCTCAGGAGAATCTAGAGTACCTCTAAGGTCAGAAGCTCCTTGATGAGGGTCTTGCTCTAAGAGGGTCCTCTTTCCTCTCTTTGGTCACTTTCTTGCTGAAAACTTTTCTCCTAATATAAAGGTCCTCCTGTTCTTTTACTGTCCACCAGCAAGAAGGGTTTGGTCTTGTCTACATCTTCCCTTTAGCCAGCTGAAGAACTTAATATCTCTCACCTTAGCATTGGATGTCATGTGTTCCATGTCATAGCTTGCTGATCTGCATGACCTGGTCATCTGCCAGCTATTAGGCCACAGTATCTTCATTATTTGCAGTTACAGCATTTTTAGATCACAGAAGTACAGGCAGTAAAGACACAGCAAGAGACACGCTCTTTGTGCCCATCTGAATAACTAATGCACCAGGCAGGTAGAATTATGGTCTAAGAGCTTAGATAAGTTTACTTATCTACATGTACTAGGCTTAAAGCCTTTCAGTTATTTAGACTCATATTTCTTGAAGAGTGTCTTACCATTGGTATGCAGACTTTTGCACCCGTAGCCGCCTATGCTTGTGCATAGCTGGAACTTAGAATCAAATTTACTGACAGCATAAGTAGGTTGAGGCCACTGTTGTAGCTGGAAATGTGCTTACTTTTGGTGACTGGATGCGTTCAGTAAGGTGGTGCTGTCTGCCTTCTTCACCCACAGAAACAAATGCCTATTACAAACATAACTTGAACTACTCACTCACTTTGTCCACTTACGTATTAACCATAACTGCTAAAGGAAAACATCAGCAGCAGTAAGTGCTTGCTGAACCCATAAACCTGGGAAGGAGTTTATACATTTATACAAAGTAGGTTGGTTGTTAAGATGCCTCTGCCAACCACTGACCCTTAGATTATTGCAGTGGTGTTCAGCAGAGCAGAACCTCACTGTGAGATGAGCTGCACTTCTAAACATATTATTGTGAGCTTATAGTTCTGCTCAGTAGATAATCTTTGTTCTGGCTAATATTGAACTAATTAAAATAAGTAATAAAATTACAATATACTTAACATGATACAGAATTTTGCCCGCTGTATTTTAAGATTGTAAGTTCAAGCCTAAGTAAATTTTCCTTTCTTAAAAAAATAAAATAATAGCAGAAACACAAAAAACTCTCAGAAATACTCTCAGTTCTTTAGTAGACTCTGCATGGTAGATGAAAATTCCAAACAGACCGATTCTGGTGTGTTACTAGGATACAGACATGGCTCACTTGCTTCAGGAAGACAAAAGAGCCATGCAACTTTGCACTTGAGTCATCTGCTTGTAAAACTAATTATGTTAAATAAATTCAATAAGAATTCATAAGGAATTTGAAGCTTTTATCAGATCATCTAGGAAAAATAAACAAGAAAGAAAAAGAACACATAAAACTTAGAACTGAGTACTTTTTGTTTTTCTAAACCAAAAATTTGCCAGAAAGTAGGCTTACTTATTACTAAAAATGGCCTTGAGAAACCAATCAGAATTCTGCTTCAGGTGAAGAACAATGAAAGATTTTAAAATAACAAGACAGCCATTTTAGGGACAAAGAAAGGATATATGAGGAACAAATTAATTACATATAAATTTAATCTTTGGTGGTTTATGTTCATGACACAACAGATGAGGCAGTATGAAACTATATTGGTAGGGTAGAAAGCTCATTTAAATACATTTGAATAACTTATTTCCTGGAGTCGGGATAAAAATAGGACAGTGTGTGTGTGGGCTGTATTATTGAGATACATTCCCATTCAAAACAGACATATTTCATCAGTTTTTCCTTTCAATAATCCAATTGTCAGTTTTATAGTCCATAAAAAAAAAGTGCAGAAGTGATAGGAAATGACTTTCATGCATATCCTGACTGCTGAGTTTCTCTGCTTCATTACATTGCCCTGCAGATGACTGACAGCTCTGTAATCAACTTCAGACTGGATTTAGTGGTTCCACGTCCTATTCTCTCATTAATTATTGACGGCAGTTTTCTCTGTTGCACACCAGGTCTCTGTATCCACTGTGCTCGTATTTGCATCTCTTGAGCAGCAGAGGAGTTGTTATTGAACTAGGAGTCGGGCATCACAAGCACACACACAAGAAAAGATGAAGAGAGAGAAAAGTAACATAAAAGAACTGTAGAACTGTTTTCAAGAGGCCTGGAGCAGCTCCATTTCTACCTGTGAGGTCTCAGCACAATGTGTTCAGAAGTTTACAACCAGTCATTTACAAGAGAGGTTCTTGTTTTTCAAATGCTTTTGGTTTTATTCTAAAAAAGAGAATAGTTTTTCTTTTTTACTGTTAATGATGCTATTTGCCCATCTTGCTGTTTCTTTAATTGGAGAATGCAGAAGAAATGGAAATATTCCTGAGAATGCTACATGTA
This sequence comes from Myrmophylax atrothorax, assembly GCA_026770055.1. Taxonomy (NCBI): domain Eukaryota; kingdom Metazoa; phylum Chordata; class Aves; order Passeriformes; family Thamnophilidae; genus Myrmophylax; species Myrmophylax atrothorax. Next base: position 6,405,154 of record JAOXXN010000265.1, read on the forward strand.
CAAGTAGCAGATGAGTAAAATTAATGCCCTCTAAATGCCATATATACTTAAGATTATATTACTTCTAAAATATTAAGTGAATGCTAAACAATGCCAAGGTCATAGTTCTTTCTTGAAAGATCTGATGACTGAATAAAATCAATTAAATATGCTTATGGAAATAGGTCAGGCACATGCCATCTCTTCCACTCCTTCTCTGAGGCAGCTCTGGTTTGGTGTTAACTAAAACCTGGTGCCTAGGTAATACATAGCCTTGTTTGCTAGGATATAGGTGCCTACCTCATATAGAGCTAATATAAAATAAACATAGAAACATGGAATCATAGAATGGCTTGGGTTCTATCCTTGTATCTAAAATAAACCTACATTCTTTCAAGTTAAAGCCGTTTCTCCTTATCCTATCACTACATGCCCTTGAAAAAAGTCCCATTCCAGATCTCTTTTAGCCCCTTTAGGTACTGAAAGGTTCTCTAAAGTGTCCCCAAAGCCTTCTCTTCTCCAAGCTGAGCAGCCCCAGATCTCTCAGCCTGTCTTCACAGGAGAGGTGCTCCAGCCCTTTGGGCATGTTCATTTCCCTCCTCCAGACTTGCCGAAACAGGTCCTTCTTTTGTTGAGGGCCCCAGATCTGGCTGCAGTAACTCCCTTTGTCTTAGTTCACAGTATTATAGCATTGCATGTACACAGCTGTTTGGATTGGATGATCCATGGGAGCTAAAATATAAACTGAAAATCTCATATCTACCTACAGTTAGTTTTATAAAAGTAGGCTAAGTAACCTACTCACCAGTCTCCCAGTTCCTACTCCCAAGAACTCCAACTTATCCTTCATAAGTATCCACCTTCCTGCATTGACACAGTGATAATTTCAATGTGCACCAATATCCTGCCTAGGAAGTAGAAAAAAGATCAAATCCTGACCTCATTATCATGTTTCATTAGCAACTGTTCATGCTTGAGAGAGAAATTTCATTTTAAATATAATTCTGAGGTTTCAAAATTGATCTCTTTCTAAAAGAGAATAAAGTTTAAAAAATACTGATGAAACAAAAGTCAGGGGAAATGTCTGTTTAAAGGATTTGAATGTAAAAAACACTGAAAAGTTTTATTTTTTCAAAATAAAACAATTATTGTAGAAAATTAATTGAAAAAAATTATGTGCATTTCACATTAAAATATTGACACTGCCAGACACTCCAATTTTAGTCTACACCAAGAAGGGCAAAAATATTGACATAAACCTGTAAAACAGATTTTTTTGACAGGGTTTTTTTTTCCTAATGAATTTTTGTCCGACTATAATGAATGAGTAAGGACACAGTCCATAATTTATAACACCTTAATTCCACCTTTATGCATATTACTATGGAGGTGTAAGTGTGGTAGCGATCTCTGATGTTACTGAAGCCAGTTCCTTCATTTATTAGCCACAGCATTGTATATCTCAATAATGGGTAACACGAATTATCAACCTGGACATTTTTCAGCTATTAAGGGTGCATCTGAAAAAATAAGATTGTTAAACCACATCTTCAGAGCCAGGACTGATGTCTAAAAAACTGAACACTTATGGTAGTTTTAGCTAGGCCTCAAATTAGCAGACTCAAAGAATCTCTGTGGATTAGGAGAGACAGGTTATCACCTGACTAAAGTAACCAAAGAAATATTTCATACCAGATGATGCAAACCTGAGATATGAATACAGGAGTAGGAGGTGATCACTCAGTTCCATCACGTCTGCAGTAGAGGCAGGACATTCTGCAGCAGTCCTGCCGAAATGGGCCTTGCTGTGGCTGTCGCTACTTTGCATTATGTTTGGGTTCAGGGAAGTAGAAACATTTTGTTGTTACTTTTTCTGTTCTTTGCTAGGTGTCTTTTGGGCCGCTTATGGATCTAGAGTAATGGAATCTGGTTTTGGTGTGAGGTAGAAAATTGTTGTTATATCTAACTTGTGTAAGTGTGGGTTATATTGTAGTTTTTCTTTTATAGTTAGTTTTAAGTTGGTTTTAAGGGTTTTTTTTCCTATTCCTTCCTTTTCTCAGTGGGGGGGAAGAGAGGCTCTGACTCTGTGTTGGGCAGTTGGCATTTTGCCAGCTCTACCCAAAACAACATTCTATAATGAACAACACTTGATAATACTTGGAAAGATAAATTACCCATCTCTAAAAGATGAAAAAAATGAACATTTAAAAAAATGGATTTCTTTTTATTCATGATGTATGTGAATGGTTGAATTTGTGCATAAGCAAATACTGAAATATTTTGATGAAACTGCAGAATTTGATCTATGATTAATAAGTGAAATCAGATGAAAAACAGTCTCAGCAGCTTTTTGGACATAACAAAATAGTGTTATCAGAAAAGTACTCTGTTAGTGGGGCCAAACATGTGAACATAAAATTTATCCAAAGTAAGTAATAGTACAATTTCACTAGCACTGGAAAGAGAAACAGGCTTTCTTAATGCATACAAATAAGGTATACAAACTGTGGAAAAACTGTTATTATATATGAAATCCTTTCAATGCATCTTACTGCACAGTGCCAGTAATGTGTTAAAGAGGGGATTATTTTACATGTAAACATGTTTAAGCACTTCTAGCTGCAGATAGACAAACACAGCTTTGTGTAATTCTTATTCAAGGTGACAGCTTCGCCATTAAATGTTTATATCTTGGAATATGTATGAAATTTTTTCACATCCTAGAAGCACAAATATTGAAGTTAATATCAAGAACAATTTTTTAAAGTTTCTTCCTATTCAGTAAGATGTCAGTAACTGTTCAAAAATGAGGTTAAGAAGGAATAAAATATCTATTTTCTTTCCCTCTGAAAAAGGAACATTCTTACTAGGATGATATGATAGTGCTTTTGCATTTCTTCATCACTTGACTTATAATTAACTAAAAGATTAACTCAGATATAATTACCTGACATCAGAGAATGAACATAATAAACGAGAAAGCTTTGTTAATCTTACTTTCTCTTCCTGCTTCTCCAATGATCACATTAAAGGAAAAAGCACCTAAAAATTTCTCAGTTATATTTGCTGAAACTTAAGCTAATTAGCACATGGGATATCTTCATGTCAAAGCCATATTCCCTTCTTGAAAATTTTTACTAATTACTTTCTTAATGGATTTCATAGGCATTAAAAAAATTAGCCCATAGACAGAGGAATGCAGATTCTAATTCAACAGCCACATGAGAAGAGTCATGAGCATAGCGCTGATGTTTGGAGATAAGGTTGTAAGATTTGGCTTTTAAAAAGAGAGGAAAGAGAGACTTTCAGAAGAATGTATAGTAGAAAACATTATTTGGTGTAGATTCTGGTCACTAATAGAAATTTTCATTGAAGATTTCTATGACAGAACAAGGAATTCAGAAATTCTCTCTGCTATAACTTACATTATGTTGCCTCCAATATGAAAAACTCCTTTAGCAGGGGAGAAAAAAAAAGTTATCATTATATCCACTTTACTCACATCACTGACAGGCCATAATCTTCCCAGTTTAGAGCTAATGAGTCTGCCAGCCCTTTTACTAATATTGAGAAACTCATCAAAGTAGTAGTAATATTTCTTCCAATTTCCTATTTAAATGTAATTAAGGTCAGATTATACCTAACAGCTCCTGTAGTAATATAATATTTTTAATTTAAATAATCCTTTTTTTTTCTTCTTGCTCCAGAATTGTGCACTAAATTCTCATTGAATGCTCTCTAGGAAAGCTGGAATTATCTCATCTGTGTTGTCTCAGAATCAAATCTGTCATATTTAAGGATGCAACATGCTGGTAGCCCATAGTCAACCTGTTTCCAGCTGATCCACTGATTACTTTCACTCTCTCTGTTATTTCCAGTTTATAAACACGTCTTTTTCTGTAAGCCTAAATACATAACCTTGCTTTTCACTTTGTTACGGCTCATCCCATCCCCACTGTTCAGCTTTCAATGTCATTGCAGTCTCCTTATACAATATTCTAACAGTTGACTGATGCCTAAGCTGACTAATAATGTCATAATTTTTTATGGACAAGTATTGAAAATCACATAATCAAACCTTAAAGACTGATTTTCACCTCTTCCAATATGCAGAACAGCAGAGGGTCTATAAGCAGGAGCTTTACACAACTGCTGTGAGAAAACCAGAGAAAACTTTTTCTCTTTGAAATGAGACCATACTGAACTTTTGAGAATGCTGTTTTCCACGCAGATGTCCAAAATACAGTTATGTATGAAGAATACATGCACATACCTCTATTCTCTTCTTTCTGGTAAGATCACTACAGCCTGTGTGTACGTATTTTAGGGCATCAGGGATTTTGACACCTCGTGGGGATTTTGGTCCCATGTCTCATTTCTACATTTCTAAATATTAACCAGAGAAAACTCTAAGTGGCTGAACTCCACTCAGTATTTCTGTACTGGAAATAAAATCTTGGGTTTTTTCCTCCTGTTCTAATCCAAACCTCTTTTCCATTAAGCTGATACTTCTACAGTTGGAGAGAGAAAGAGGGTGAAGTATCATCCCTTTTCCAGCTGATGTTTATGAGTAGAGGTTAATTTCTGCATGTTGACATAGGTAGAAAAAGTGGACTCAATAATGTTCTACTTTTCTACCTGTATGTACAGGCCATTTAAGACAGTTGCCTATAGAAAGAGATTGTCAATCTGTTGCATGAGCTGGCAATGGCAATTTTTAAGGTTTAGCCTAAATTAAGTTCTGCATATTCTTCAGGTAATAAGAATTCACAAAAGAAGGACAATGTTGTCTTCCTGTAACAACATAGAGTTGAATAGTCTAATTGTCCAGGTGATTGGGATATGAGACTGTGAATTTATCAGCAGTACTTAGAAAGTGGCACCTTTTATTTAAGACAATTTTCAGTTATAAGGATGAACTGGGAAAGGAAACGGAAATGAAAAAGTTGCTCTCTGGAAACTGAAATGGGTGCAAGAAAATCGAACAGATGAAACAACAAGTGAAACAGAACAAGTTTGCATGACAGGCACAAATATCAATTTACCTGCCTGTGCAGGAAGCAGCATTTTCTTGATCTCCTAGTGTGCAAAAGTGATTATTATCAGAAAACATACAACTTTTACCCAACTAATAATCAGTTAAGCCATTTGAGACATCTGGGAAGTATTGTTATTTTCTGTATATGACAACTAGGGTAGAGAGGCCTGTAATGAATGAGGAAGTTATGGGTTCTTAAACCTATGAACATGAGTCCAGTATTTGGGTCACCTTTTCTTATATTGAAGGATAAAAAAAAAGAATGGAGAATTTCCTCTCTCAGAATAAATCTGGAATTGTGACAAATCAGTGGTGAAAGTCTGTTTCACGGTCAGCTTTCTTTTGGTGTCTGAAGAATGATGGTGAGATGATGGGTACCAAGATACTTGAGATAGTGGGTAGAATTAAGCCTAGACTTTTCTTTACAGCCTCTGGAGGAAACTAGACACAGCACACCTAATCTCATTCTAAACCAGGTTTCTAAACTGATCAGATGAATCATGCATTGTTTTGCATATTTCCTTTCATGGACTACAAAAGGTATCTGAGATGATAAACACAGGCATAAATACTGAAGTTGCTGCAGGCTAAAATTAGTGAGTTGAAACACACCAGGAAGACAAACGTGCTCTCAAAATCCTAGAAATGCCCTATTTAAAACAAAACCAAAACAAAATAAGTGTTTATTTCTACTTGGAATATAGAGTTGTGCTATAAAACAAGGGTACCCATATCCTTTCAGTATCCTTGAAGCATTTTAAAAATATGTGCTGTGGATCTAATTTAACATATTTTTCTTCAATGGACTAGTGCGTTCAGATTTCTTTTTCAAGTTTCAATGCTTTTCTCACCCTTACCACCCCTATGACTTTGCAAGCTATTTTCAAATACCATTGCTTCTATCTTCAAATATCTAAAAACTATGGAAACATAAATCTTGACAGGATCTCAAGAGATCATGTTTTAATCTGTCCCCTACATATGAGACAAGATAGCTATATCTTCACCATTTCTGTCAGATGCTTTTCTGAAAATATTTTCTTAAAAATATCCAGTGGGGTGGATTTTACATCTTCCTTGGCTACTCTATTCCAGTGCTTTACTCCTTTGTAATCTGAGTGTGATTCTTATTACACTTTTGCAAGTTAAACTAATTTATTTTCCCCTTATCTCCTGTGAATGTAGAAAGCAATTAATCATCACCTTTTTTATAATACCATTTAACATATTGAAAATAGCCAACCTGACTCCTCTGTCTACCCTTCTGTAGACAAAAGGAATAAAATTTTTTCTATCTTTTCTATAATTCATGTATCATATTTTTTTTTCTCTTACTGTTTCTCCTTCAAACTTTCAGGGCTATGTCTATCTTCACTACAGTGCTTAAAATTTTACAATGCAACAGTGGTAGGTGAACTTTAATAATTATTTCCAATATCTTACCTCTCACATCATCTTAATGAATCTCAGAATGAGATTCACCAGTTTTGAATTATTATCTCTCTGTTGACTTTTGTTCTCTTCAGAATTTACTATCATTCTCAGGTCTCAGTGGGTGCATTGGTGCCTTGTGAACTATTCCTCATTTTGTAGTTACACATATGATTTCTTCTTCTGGGGTACAATGCCTTTTACTTCTCATTATTGAATTTCATCTTCTTAGATTTCATCTTATTTCCCCAGTTTCTCAAGATCATTTTCAATTTTAGTGCTGCCTTGCAGGTTGCCTGTGACATCCTTTCTGGCCCAGCTTGAATTCATCAGTGCTTCACAGATTAGAAAGGAAACTGATAATATTACTAAGCTAATCAGTGAGTGAAATGGAAAGTTTAAAGCAATGGCAGAGAATGAATAATGTTGCTGGAATTAGTTGGAAAAAAATACTTTCCAGGTAGGTGTCAGCTAGGAGATCAACACTTACATGATGCTTCTTCTGATACGGCGTATTTTAAGACTATGTAGTGCCAATTTAAGAATATGGTGTTGCAAGTAAAGCGTAACTTTAAGCAGTCTCTACTTCCTTAACTTACATGTGTGTGCCAAGAACTTGTGTCAGCCACCTACCTGCCACCCTGATAGGTCTGTCTCAGCTGGATGATTGTTCTGGAATGAGAAGCCACTGGGGGGGTCAAGTGAAGTGTCTGATATGTGTTGGTCTCACATCAAATCAAGAAAAAAAACAAACCAAAAAACCCAGTAGCACACTGTCTAAAGCAAAGCTGTGCAGGCCAGAAAGAGATGAAAGTTGACTGTTTCAGCAGGCAGATGGCAAATGTTGGTAGCAATCACATAGACAACATATCAATATCTGCAATCCATCAAAGAATTATGGAAAATCTGCACAGGACACCTTCTATATATTTTATCAAGTATAAAATATTTTCCGAGCCACAGCATTTAAAGATATGAAACCTGAATTACAGTGCAGCTAGGAACAAAGTTTCCATATAAATTTAAGATAAAGTAATCAACTAAAAAGTGTATGTTGCCTGACTGAAGGAAATAACTAAAAAGAAAAGGATATTAAAAGGGATAAAAAGTATACTAAATATATGTAAATCTGTAGATTACATCTTTGCATTTGGAAGATGTCTCCTGGTTTGGGAACAGTGGGTTAGGGATTCTGGACCTCCTGAGGGCCAATTATCAGAAGACTGATATGAGATAGCTAACCTCAACAGATAGCAGATGGAGACTGTGGAAGGTACATCCAAAAATTATTAAAAGAATTTAAAAATCAATTAATTAAAAGCAAAGCGTAACTTTAAGCAGTCTTCTTATTCACTTACTTACATTATTACAGGAAATACTGAACTGATTAGGAATCACCATATAGGTATACAGGACACTACCTGAAATATCTTCATAGCCTAGCAATGAATCACTAACTGTGGTGTGAGAATATTTTTTATTCAGCTCGTAGTGACTTTATCTCATCCTTTCATACCAAATACTTAAGCAGCTCTTTTCTGCCTGTCAGAATTATATCAAGAATGGCTCTTCAATAACTTCTTTCATCTTCTAAAGAAAAGGTTGGTCTTAATAAATGTTTAATGACATATTTCTGTGTTCTGCCATATTATTTTTTTAAAATATATCTAATCAGGTTCTTCATTGCCACTGTTTGTACCTTTTTTGGGTAATTGTTTAAAACTGTTCAATATTTCCCTCTTACTAGTCAATCAGCAGCATGCCGCATACATCTGTTTTTCTCCTTTTACATTTTTTCAGATGTACTCTGTATCTTTTACCTTTTACTACCACTTCTTCAGAAATGAGAGCAAGTAGAAATTCTTTTAATATATAGAAAAATATATCTTAGATTTCCCTTAGATTATTTTATTTTGTGTAAATATTCCAATCCTATGATTTACTCTAATGTGTCTCTTAAATGATAATACATACACTCCTATATAGATACCCACACAGCTCATTGGGTGACTCTCATTTTCCTACAGCAATTTTCAGCTGGCTTCCATGTTTTTAGCATCTTTGTCAAATGTTCTGAAACAATATTTACCATGTTGCTTAATGGTGACATTCTAGGGTCCTCTTCCCTTACTTTGTCAGCTGAACCTTCCACATTCCTCATTGACCTTCCTCAATAAGCACTGTCAAGGAAGCTCAGTGCCAGAAACTTTCTGCTATGCAAATAATTCCATAAGAAAATCTTCCACAAGTAACTCTAAAAGGTTATTATCTGCCTGTATATGCCTATACCATTATATTAATTTGGGAGAATAGACAGAACTACCTCTTGTCATTCTGATGCCTTCACCTTTGTTCTCAGAATTTTTTAGTTGTTTCTAATTGGCTTAGGGTCACTGATACTAATAAGATAAGCAGCTTAGAGTAGCACTGATGTTTTCAAGGTCTCTCTAAGACCTTGAAGGTCATCACATTCAGATGCTTGGGCATGCCATACCAGATTGTATTTGCAATTAAAATGGTGAGAATAATAAGAAGATTAATTGCTTTCTGTGGAGGTATTACAGATTCATATCAATGTAATTGAGCTCATAATCTGGCCCATTGACAGGTGAGTTCATTTATGAGGAGTGATTTAATTGTTATTGTTCTTGTCACAGTACTTTACAAAAATGTAGTCCTCAATTTCTTCTCATATTCAAATTCATTAAAAATATGCATGAAATATTATAATTCCTCTTAAAATATATGCTTAGCTAATTTCTTTTCATCTCAAATAAAAACACTGCTTCTTTCTCCTTCATCTTTGCATCAATATGCAACTAGTAGATGGAAATGAGTGTTCTCACAGATGTCAGTGCTGATACTTGGTAGTAAGTATAGACGAGTGTCTGCTAGCATAGTCGTGAATTTGAGCAAACTGCTTGATTTCTGCAGCCACACTGCTTCTGGTACTCGATGTGGTTCAGCTGTCTATATCTTGTACCATGAAGCCATGTTGTGGAGGAAAAACTTAAGTTACATAGTGCAAAGATTTTCGGCTTTTGTGACCTTTCTGCCTGCACTGTTCAATGTCACTGAGCAGCAGGCATCATGAGCACTCTCTGGGATCCCAGCATGAACCACCACAGTCACACATGAACCCAATGTTCAATTGGAAACTCCTTTCACTTTGCAGTTATTGGTTCAGCTTTGGCAGCAGGAGAAGCAAACCAAATAGCTAAAAGACTGCATTAAATTTTACACATCATCAATATCATAACTTCAGAGAAAACTGTAATCTTACAAAATGACAGCACTTAAAATCAAAATTGCTGGCCCAGAGTGAAGCCTTCTTATATGAGAGGTTATTACCTGTGCCCATTCCCAGTCATTAGGGTCTTCACTGCTGTGAACTCTGCATGGACCAAGTGTTAGAATCCTGGTACAGATTTAGTACCTAAAGTTATATCAATTTGAATTGAGCCATCGCTGGAGAAATTATCTCACATTCTCACCTAGGCTGCAGCAAAACACAGGCATGTCTTATTGTTGTCACAAGGCAAGAAGATATTATATCAAACACAAAAGAAAAGCTATTCCCAAGTGTTCCCAAGTTATTCACAAAAGGTTATTCCCAACTGTTGGAGAATCATTTCCCTTAATTACCATTTTTGACTGAAATCCCTTAAAACCACTTCTGATTGCTTTAATTTAAATAAAGATTAATTTAGATAAAAGTTTTAAAAATTTGAACATATTCCTCTATTCCCCCCATACAAAAGCACAATGCTAGCAAATTCCCTTTATAAGCAATGTACATCAGAGAAATGTTATTATGTAGAGAAGCAAATCTACAACAAATAATAAAGGCTTTAGAGGTAGTGATGTCAAGACTAAACTATTTACATATCCTTGAATCTTGGCCAGCAGATGACAGAATCTAACTCCAAGGTCACAAACCTTTCCAAGGGGAAATGCGTAGCTTCAAGTCTTTCAAAAATGAAATAGTAAATCTCTTTAAAGCAGCTCTTCTGAGGAGGAATTGAATTCTTCTGGGCTTTTGTACTTGGAAAGTTCATTCTTTGATTTCCTGTTTTCCTGAATTAGCAACATATTCCTCTATCCACTGGATTAGGTAACTTTCCAAATAAGGCTAAATAAATGATGCAAATCTTTATTTTATCCCTGTAGCAAAATGACTTTGTCCTACATGTTCCAATTTTCAGTTTAAGTCTTTTAAAAAAACTACAAGTTAGAATAATTTTATCAAGATGTAAATGGTGTGAGAAGATGGAACACTTAGTCTTATAAAGTTCAGGAAACTGTAGATACATGCAACCAATTGCATTAATACAATGTACAGTGGTAAACTCCACATGAGAAAACTTCATACTTAGGTTTGCCATTGCTCTATATGATCTTCATGCTATGGGGCAATTAAAATATTTATATCATAGTCCTTGGAAAATACTTGGAAAATATACTTCCTTCTTTAAAAATCGTGTTTTGTACTTCTGCATATTCTCTCACTCACAGATTCTTAAAATCCTAACTCCTAACTGAATGATCACAGAATAAATTAGGAGTCTAGGAAAACATTAGGAGTACAGATATAAATTGCATTAGATCTTTTACGCTGTTGGTGTACTGTTTCAGATGGTAAACACAGACATTTTGTGACATTTAAGGTGTCCTAGGATAATCCCTACAGCTGCTGCTCCAAAAGTTGTGGCCTTCCATTGGCCCCTATAACACTTCCAAAGCCTGTGATGATATTTCAGATACCATTAGGAGTCTTGGTTTGCAGAGGACACTTTAGGTAGGTGGCTGATTTCAAAGTCTTACTTTAAAAAGTCAAGAAAGGTAAGAGAACAACTCAATTTTCTCTAAACTAGATATATTTGGCTAGTTACATTTCTTTATAGGCCCCACTCATCATGCTAAGTGACCTTCTTTATCTATAATGAGATCCTAAGCACCTAAATCACACATGGAGAACTACAGAGAGACACTTAAACATGTGTGATTTAATCTGAGTCTCAGTCCAAATGTTGGATGCTGAGTTCAGTAAGGTTTTTGATACTTTCTCCCACTAATCTCAAAAACCAGCTATATAAATTTGGTCTGCTTAAAAATACTGTATTTCAGTTTGGGACCAACACAAATTACATGGCTCACTTTTAATTGTGATGATCCTCTATGATTAAATGTGAAGTTTTTGATACTTAGGAAGAGAATTGTTAGAAATGTAATAGAAGTAGTGGTATTGCAGCTGTGACAGTCTTATAACACTGCAGAACAATGTTTTCTAGGGAGAGGTAACAACCTTCTTCAGACCTAAATGTCTTTCATGGTTAGAAAATGGAAGCCCTGGGAAGACTTGTTTTAATGTGTTTCTGGATGAAAAGCATTGTGACAATAACGTGTAGGATGGTGTGGTTTGGGGATTTTATCCAGTTTGGTATTTTTAACAAAGTTGTGACTAGACAACTACTTGTGATGCCTCCAAGGGCCATCTTTTTTTAAGATTTGCAGCAGAAATCTAGAGACTTTGGTGGCTAAGAAAAATGTTTTGTTTGTTTTATCATCAAACTGTGTTTTTATAGATCGCTTGAGGTAATTTAACAATGCATACTTTAGGAACATTATTTCTGCTTAGGCTCCACTGGAAGCATGTAAATACTGTTTTTGAACTTGCCTTTAGCTCATTATACATTTTAATGCAAATTTGCAATAGAGAAGCTTTTGTTTTTTCTTAATTAGGGTTATAGAACTTCAGTCTGATTTAAACCTATTCTAAAATAAATGACATGGCACCCCAGTGATTTAAACCAATGGTTTAGTTCACTGCATAAATGCTGTACTTAGATGAACTACCCACATGAATTCCTCCATAAGAAGGAGCAGCTCAGGAAGTTGAAGAAATGGAAAAGCTGAGCTAGAGAGGCTTTAATGCATTCCTATTTATAAGTGCTATTTACATTATTATGGAGTCAGCTTTTGCACAGTTTGTACAGTGTGATCTACTGCAGTTTGAGAAACTACAAAGGCAGGAACTGACCTCAAACCTATATGCCCAAAACCTTATCCTCTCTCTGCAAGATGGCTAAAGAAACTTCAGCCTTCTCACCCCCAACCTCAGCCATTTCAGTAGAGCAGCTGATTTGCACTTTGTGTCCTTCTCTCTTTTGACAGAACTGCTCTTGTCCTCACCTACAGCCATCCACACAGCTGCTAAATGAGGTGACAGTTACTGATGTGTCCCAGCATCTTCACAGCCCCACAGCATCAGGCTGTCTTTCTTTTCTGCCTTTCTTGCAACCATCTTGCTCATAAATCTTCCTATTATTCTCTTGCATCAAGAACAATGCTTTCCTTCTTGCCCTTAAATGCAAGAAAGGACATACAACCACATCAGTCCAATATGATTCTGTAAAGGGAAGCCAAGTTTCTGCCAGAGGGAAGATGAGGAGGAAGGAAACAGGGGATACGACAGATGACAGCCAGGTGTGAGTGACCGCAGCAGTTAAAAAGGCTAAAAAGGGTCACTGCTATCATTCCCCCTCCTCACACCAGCAGCAGTAGTAGTTTGGCTATTTCTGGGTAGATGGAAAAGATACAGGAGGCAGAAATCATCTATTTGGGCAGAAATTGTTGCTGCAATAGTCAGTATCCTATGCCTATGACGGAAAAAGCATTGGGCTCTACAGAAACATTTTGTAGGTCAAGTCAGCCTGTAGAGTGCTATCTGGACTACATTCACTTTCTGTATTACTTTTTCTAGAGAGTTGTATGAGTTACTTGTCCTCATTTTCTGGCTTGATTAATATAAAAAGAAAAGGTATTTGTATAGACAGGAATGGCTGAGTTAGTGACAACCACTCCTTGGCTTCATGGTACAGTACTTCAGAAGGGATGGCATTTCAGGAAGGCTGAGAAGAGCATAAAAAATAAACTGGTGCTTGGTAAAGAAGTGGTCAGTTAGTGAATACTTTACAGAAGGAATACTTTTTTGTCCTGCTTAAGATACATTCTGTTAGCAGAGATCCCAGGTGCTCTTGTCACACTTACATGGGTGTACTTGAAGTCTCAGGGTGTCAACGAATGGGATGCATTCATAGAAGGAGTGTGCCATGCTCTTAGTTCTGCATTCTACCAAGTGTCCACCATAGTAATTCTACTTGTATAGCTATATATTTTAGCTATTTATATATATAGCTATATATTTTTTACTGACTTGTTACTGATTGGAAATATTGTGTTGCTGCCTAAGTTGTGGCAGAACCGGTAGAGAGATGTGTATGTCTGGACTCTCAGCTGAAGCTATCAGTCTCTTCCTTTTTTTAAGTGTTGAAGTGATCCATGACTGTTTGCTCGGATGCACACTGTCCACTTGACACCATGAATTATCATTCTCCACAGAAGCAATAGACTGGTATTGATCAAACATGGCTCCTGTGGCTTACATTGTAAAATCTGATTTATAACCTCAGCCTTGACAATATCTTACTTAAAATCCCCTGCAAGTCTGACATTTAATATTCTTTAAATGAAAGAGGATTTAACCTAAACAAGATACATTGAACCATGAATCTACAAGAGCCCAAACTGGAAATTGCAAGATGTGGACTTGCTGACTAATTTCTTACTAGTGCCTGGAGAAATCAGTCATAAATGGTCTGCACAGGTAAATATTTCTGCCTCATTTATTTCCATTTGGGAAAACAGCTGCATAGGAACTTACAGTGCATGTTATGGGACTGATTAACTTCCCATTCGTACTACTTTTTTGAAGGATTGATTTTGGGGAATTCAAGCTTCTGGGTGAGAAATCATGTACATGTTTTTTTACTTCACTGATGTATTCTCTCGATTTCCTGTTCCTCCAATTATCCCATCACTTCTGGAACACGAGACAGAATAAAACTTCCTGATACAGTTTTATTCAATTCAAGAGTGTTCATGCCAAGACTGTCCAGGATTTTGTGATAACATTTATTCTGGTGTCTTCTCTGAGCTACTGTATCTGTGAGGCCTTTCAAAATATCAGAAAGAATGATCTGGGAGGAGTGTGTTTCAAATCCACTGTAGCCAAAACACTTTTGCTACAGAATAGTCTGTGTATTGGTGATTTTATCAGGATTATGTCCCAAACTACAGAAAAGATCCTCACTTTTACAGACTGAAAAGATGAATTCCACTCAGGGTAACCCCCAATATGAGTTTTGTATGTTTGTGTATTTCATGGCTTCTAAGATATCTGTTTCTACTTTGGTGGGATAGGCTTTTCTTTCTAATTGGAACCAACTTGGAACCAACCAAAATAAACTGCAAAGTGAGCAATTAATTTGAGATCCTCTCCCCAAGTAGTAAAGAAATAATTTGGGATTTGCTTAGCACTTTAGGCAATGAGTTCATTTCTTCGTTGCTGCAGCTGTGCTCAGGCATGACAGCAGTCATTCTACCCCACAAGGACAGCACTTATATTGTAGTCATTATATACACCCTGTGTTCTATTAGAGAGTACAGGTCTGGGTGACCCTTCCTGGCCTGTAATATGCAGTTTTTCTATAGCAGTCAGACAGCTGTTAGCAGTGCTGTAGATGTTATTCGTAGTTGAGAGGGAAGGTTTTTTTACTAAAAGAGAAGTATGGGTGTTTGTCCCATAGTCTTCATTCCTGGATGTGTAACTGGATTGATCTGAGATGAGGTGTCCTTAGTAAAACTGTGTAGGAAATATCTGCAGGCCTCAGCTACATTGTCTGGGACCCACAGCCCATGTGGTGCTGCTGCTGCTCTGCCCCTTGGAGCCCTCCACCTCACCACCTTCCTGCCTCCATCTCTCCCTCCCTGAGGATTCCCACAGGATAGGGCCCACACTCCCTACATCCCTGGGCACTATTCTGTGGAAAAACAAACCTACTATCCCAAGAATTCTTTCCTTATTAATTCCATAGTCTTGGAAATAATGTGGGGAAAAAAAAATCCATTGTGATATCTCACCCTTAAGGGAAAGGAAGAACTCAAGATTCATAAATGCTCAATGCTGGAAGAAAACAGTCCATGACAAACATCACTCCAAGGCAGAGCTTCCCTGAAGAGGAGACAGCTTCTGAGTTGGATCTGGTCTGCTCCAATTTCCCATGGAAATGGAGGGCAGCCTGCAGAGAGCCTGACCTGTGAAAAGCAGAGCAGAGTTTTAGCTTTTTAAGGCTACTTTAAAAACAGTGTACTCCTCAAAATTAAATGATTCAATTGTTTCAGGTAGCGATGTTGTCCCAGGTAATGAAACACACCGGCTCATTACTCAGTGTGTAGCACTGAGTCAGACACTGACACTGAGATGCAGACAGCACAGGCCACTTGACATCTTTTACAATCATGTAAATTGTCTCTATTCCTCTAAGGTAGACCAAGACTATAAAAAACTTAAGTAACTTTTTCACTGGTTTAGGTTATACACATTAATTAAGCAAAATGAATCCTGATTTCTAAAGAGTTTTGTTTTTAAAGCATCCAAAAGAATACCTATAAACACTTGACTATGGAGTACGTTGTGGGAAAATGAATAATATATGAAGAATGGAAAGAATGTTGTCAGCAGTGAATAGGTGAGGATCGAGAGGAATCAGAGCTGATGGAAATAGGGATGGACAGTGGACTTGAAGCTCCATAAGTTTGATTGTTGAATGTTGCAGAAGATTTTGTATGGGGTTTTGGTTCTGTACCCCGCCACGGTTTCCACACTCCATGTTCATTCCCCTCCCATGTGTCCCACCTTCGACTTGACCCTGCTGAGTCACTGGGCCGCTGAGGCTCTGGGCCGATCTCCTGGACTGAGGCAGCCCCGTCTGAGGGGGTTCTCTGTTCCCCTCTGCCAGCAGGTGCACCGGCAATGTGCCTGTCCTTTCTGCCCATTCTGCCCCAATCCCTGAGTTCCTGTTGGTCAGTTCTCCTGTCATTTGACAAGTGTTTCCCCATTGACTATCCAGTTTGTCAGTTATCCACTCTGCCCCTGCCCTTGACCAATCAGGTCCAAGTTCCAAATCCCTCCCCTCAGACTTCCTTCCTCTTTCTGAGACCCTTTCCTTGGATATTTAATATTTACTGACACACTATCACACAATCCCCTTAAAGTTTCCACCCAGTTCCAAGTACCTCCCCTAACCGACCCTTTATGGGTCGGCTCTATCTTTAATAAAGTGCTTCTTGGTTCACCCTCTCCCTCTCGCTGAGTGTGGAGTGTGTCCCTGGGAGCTGCTCCCACTTGGTCAGCGACCGTTAGTATTTCACAGGCCTGATAGAATGCTCTCATAAGCCATATATATTTAGTGTTGAGTGGTGGTTGTGGTGCATTTTTGTCATCAAAACAGTGAGCACTCTGTAACCATTATCACAATTAAAGCAAAGCAGTCTCTAAGTTAATCTTTAAGCTAACTTTTCAGATAAGGAACTGAATCAAAATAAAGGGGAAGGACAAATAACACACCAAATCATGAGGCAATGCAAAAGGTTTATATTCCCAGGGCTGCAGGCACACCAGGGACTGTGTCTCAGCATGTTGCCGTAGGCTCCCAGAGCCAGGCTTGTGCTGAGCCCCCCTTTAGCTGTGGGGAGGCCAGAAAGAGGTGGCAGCACTGAGAGGGGACCCAACCCACTGTGCTGGGCCACCCAGACTATGTCTCCAACTGCTTCATCACATGCAGCAACAAAACTGACCATAGCTGCAGGGGCTTTTCCTAAACACTTTTTTTCCCCCTTTTTTCCTCCATGGGACACCATGCTCTGGTGCTTTCCCATGGGAATGTGGCTTCCCCAGCTCCTCCCAACAGCTCTAAATGGCTCCTGGCTGTCACCAGTCCTGCTCCTTTCAGATGCCTCAGAACTGTGCCCTCTCAATCAGAATGCCCGTGGCCCCTGACTTTTCTTCTTAGAACAGCCCTCCTTTTGCTGTTTCTGACACCTGATATGATGGTACGCCTGCCCTAACAAGACTTCTTAAATCACTGTATTCTTCAGTTAGGGACCCTTTAGTTCCGAGAGTAAGATAAATCTTCATTCACTATCTGAATGATTCCACCTCAAACATGCTTCACTAGCCTGGCTCTGGCAGACATTTCATTTGTTCAAACCCTTTCAGTTAGCAAAAAAACCATGAAAAAATAAAAAACTGAAACAAACCCCTTTCATGTTATTTAGTATGAATCAAAGCAATATATTATTATTAGATGTGCATTACTCAGATGCATAAAGAATAAAGCACAAACACAGAAACATTTATTTAATGACAGAATGAAAGCAGACAGAGCTCTTTAAGTGCCACAAACGTCAACAACCTTAAATTGCTAAACTGAAGGGAAAACACATTTGATGGATGATTCCAGCTAAGAATTAATTTTCCCAGAATTTTGACAGACCTAGCAAACAAGGCATAGTCCTGTAGGAGACGGATCATCTGTAAAACACACACAATGCTAGCCACATAGCTTCCACTAATGGAGACCAGTAGAAGCAATTGTTCAGGCTATTCCAGATGTACCTTTCTGGAATGTCTGGAAAAGAGTAATTATAATGAGAAAAGGTGAAAGGCAGCTAAACTATTCTTTTCTGGAAGGAGGGATGGAATATGAGAGTGACCTCCAAAACAATGAAAGGAATGGAGTGATGCACAGGGAGTGCTCACTGATTGTTTCATCATAGCTCATAAACTGGGGAATCACCTGAAAGGACACACTTGATCCAGAATAGAGGAGCTGCTACTTTTAAGTTTTGCAGACTTTACCAGTGGGTTTCACTAAGACAAGACATCACTACATTTGCACTGATTTTAGAATCATGGAGTATCCTGAGTTGGATCATGAGTCCACTCATGGCCCTGCACAGGACAGCTCCAAAATTCATTGCATGTGTCTGAGAGCATTGTCAAAATGCTCCCTGAACTCTGGCAGGCTTGGTGTCATGACCACTTTCCTGGAGAGCCTGTTCCAGTGCTCAGCCACACTGTGGTCAAGAGCCTTATCATTCAACCTAAGCCTTCCCTGACATGGCTTCATGCTGTTTCCTCGGGTTCTACCACTGAAAGACCAGTTAATTCTTTTTTCCTTACGTTTGTGATATTGTTCACCCCAGAGACAAATACTACACTAGGGAATCCCTAACTAGAAAAGCCTTCCATCTACTCTGCAAAAGGCAGAGAATAACACAAAAATGAAATATGGAAGTTATATGAGGTGAATGGAGAGAATCCGTGAGTAATTATTGCATCAAAATCAGAGAATTAACAGATAGCTAAAGATAATAAAATAAACATGTGGATGTTTAAACATTAAGTCTCAGAGGGATTTAAATACTTAGCAAAGGCCATGAAGACCATCTCCAGGAGTGCCAGGTATATCAAATCCCAGTTTGCTACTTTAGTTGCAAGTTCATTGCATCTCTAGATTTCAACCATTATTCTTCTCTGCTACCATTCAAGAAGCAGGAGACGTCAAATTGCAGATAGTGGAAATCTAAGTTTTTCAAACATGTTTATATTTTTCTTACATGGAACAAGAGTCCCATGAAAATCATGGTCAAAAATAGCAGAGTTCGAACAAGGACTGGACAATCATGTGGAAAATGAGAATTAAATGACTTGGGATAGCTATAAGACATCACTAATGGAAAATGTTAGCCAGGAATTTTCCTCATGGGCCTTCTTTTATCTCTTTTTGAAACACATGAAACATGCTATCAGCTGAGAAAAAATATTCACCTGGCCCAGTATAACAATCCCTAAGTTCCTAACAGTCATAAAGATAACACCTTATGAAAGTTTAATCGACCCAATATGGGGCTTGTTTTTCAAGCTGTCCCTTGCTTTTATTGTACCTGAAAATGTAGCTACTATTTTTTTTAAAAGCCAAGTGAAAGATGAAAAATTCACACATCTGGCATATTCTTCACACTGTCTCAACTTCATAGCTTTGTGTTTTCTGCAGAATGTCAGTATGAGCATCTTTAGGTGGAAGATTTCAATGCATGTTCTGATTTCAGTCACTCGGCAGAGGATACAAAAACTTCACTTATCTGGAGATGAACATGACTATAATTAATAGAAAGACAACGGGATATTTAAATCTAGGGCTTCTCTCCTCATACATTCTTTCTTTTCTGTCAGCTCCAAAGCTTTACTCTTTTCCTTTTCTTCCCTTATTTCTCTCAGTGTAATATAGATTTATGCCCATTTTGAGTGTTTAATCCTTATTCTCATTGTTTTAGGTTTACCTGTACCTTCTTTAAACTTTGCTTAAATGACAGTAACAGTGATTAACTACTCATTCTGCACATGGAGTTTGCAGAGCTGTAGCACAATTTCTTCCACTCTGTCATTTCCATGCACTTCTGCTTGTATACCCAGTTTCTAAGAATTGGCTTTATTAGTCATCTGTTTGGCCACTAAGATTTGAACTCCTTTCATGAGGTTAAATGTGTTCTCCATGGAATCATTAATTATGCGTCAAAGATGTGCATAGTTTCTTGCTTCCTTAAACATTTATTGCTTATTGGATATAAAAAAGTTCCTTGAAAATTAGCAAAGTCAAAGAGAATTAGAAATAATACATAACTGGCAAACCTTTTCTGCTTTAGCAGCTGCAAAGCACCCTGGTGCTTGGCTAGGATAGGTGAAGGAAAGGAAGGACTGCCGTTCATACAGAGAAAAAAAGATTAAATAAGAAAGAAACAAGAACACAGTCTGAGAGCACCTATTAATTGGCTTATATTTAGCATCTATTATTTTTTTAACTCAGGAAAGGCTTTTTAATTCTGAAAAAGTTTATAATTTATCATCATCATCAAATGTTTCATACCATATATACATTAGAACAGCACAGCCTGAATTCAGCTTCTGATATATAATTGACTTCCAGGAGAGATAAGCAGAGAGTATTTCTGCTCTGTGATAAGTAGATTGGGATTCAACACAAGGTGATGCCAGTATGAACTTAAAAGTCAGACTGAGGGCAGACACTGCCATATGTTATAAACCAGTGCATGCCATAGATAGCAGAATTGTTGGAAATGAAATTGCTAAAAATTAATAATGAGTAACTGCTGAGTTATACCCATTTCTGATCCAGATGCTGTTTTCAGTGGTAGGTAACTGTGGACTGGAAAACAAAATTCAGAGGGGAGTATAAATATATCTTCTTTGATGTGCTGCATCTGGCCAGCCCTTATAATGACAGAGATTCATTGCTATCTAAAGATTGATTTTTTAGGAAAATGTAAATAAGCAGTAAAGGTCTTTTCCCTTAGCTTTTTAATCTCAGTGATTTATTGCTAAAACCTCTTCCATTTTGTAGAGCGATTTAATTGTTTCTTTTTGATATAGACTTGAAAAGATATCTTTAACAGAAACTTAAAACTTCCAAGAAACTTCCCTTTTCAAATATAAAGAGTAGAAACTCCAGTGAGTAAAGAAAAGGAAGGAAATAAATATTTAAAATGGTGCTACTCAACACCAGTGATGATTTCCTGGAGATAAGAAAATAGCTTGTGTCTTGCAGACATGAATTTTTAGTTCTCTTCTGTATTCAATGTTCAGTATTTCTGTTGTGGTTTGGTTTGTGACTGGAGGCATTCGTGCCTATATGTGACATAAGGAAAACATGATTGCCTTAAATGTGCACACATTCAAGTCCTGCAGAAGATTCACCAAACAGAAGGGTCTGCATGAAGGATGTAGTTTGTATCTGCTATTTTGTGTTTGTCTTGATCCAGCCTGAGATGTCACAGGTAAACCCATTCATGTGCTTGCTCTGAGGTGTTTTTGGTATTGATCAGTAAAGAACAATAAACCACATCATGCTCCTGAGGGGAAAAAGGAATTGGTGAATCAGACTTAAAAATTCCATTAAGTTCTTGGCTTTTCTTAGCTAGTAGAAACTTCATTTTGCTCTATAGTAGGTCTTCATTCACAGACCTCAACTGGCACATATAAGCAGAGACAGAACCTCTTTAATGCAAAATAGTGTGGCTGGGCATTTTCTGGTTTGATTTTGGGTTCATTTTCATTGTTTGTGTGTTTGGTTTGGGTTTGGTTTGGGTTTGGGGTTTTTGCTTGTTTTTTCTTTCATAATACTGGGCATACCTCTGCAGCAACAGTCCTATATCCCTGTCTTCTCTTGGTGATCAGTTGTTTCTATTAATTGTGAAAATTTTGTTAGCATGTAC
The DNA here is from genome assembly GCA_026770055.1 of Myrmophylax atrothorax. Taxonomy (NCBI): domain Eukaryota; kingdom Metazoa; phylum Chordata; class Aves; order Passeriformes; family Thamnophilidae; genus Myrmophylax; species Myrmophylax atrothorax. The sequence continues at coordinate 6,426,797 of JAOXXN010000265.1, forward strand.
TTCTGTTAATATTCTATATGCATCTCTATCTTAACTGTCTCTCATGTTATTAATTTTATTTTTTGTCTTGATTGGAAAAAATTGATCTTATAAGCAATCCAAACTGTTCCTAGGGACTCAAAGTAATTAGACTATTGTGTCATTGGATAACAGTCATATTTAACAAATAATGTGGACTGTGGATGTTGGTAATTGAAAAGTGAGGTTTAAAGAGTATAGTGCAAATGGTATTGAAAATTATATTTTATAAACAATTATTTTTAAAATTAAAAATTTCCTTTAAAAACATAGGGACTTTTTGTGATTATTATTATTATATTTTATATTAACTCATAAATAATTGAAAAAGAAACATATTGCATTAAATTCTATACCTCAATATCATTAGCTGGTGTCAGCCCTGTAAGAGTTGATTTTGCTTTACAAACACATTTGCAAAACTCATATATGCACATTTCATGCTGCCTAACTCATGTGGACACAGCTTTAAAACAATAGACACTGCACATCAGCTGCTTTAGGAACACAGAAATAAAATGCAAAAGAAATCCAGCTTTTAGCATCTTCAGTGAAGGCAATTACTACTTTACTAGTGCTTGGCAGATGTTCATGCTTATATCACATTTTGTCAAACTACATAATATTTTATTGGTGATGGCAGTGATGTTTCAAACACACAGAATCCTAAACTCAGTTGCGGTATAAATAAGTGCAATTCAACTATTCAACTTCATAAAGTATGCAAACTATGTCTGGAAATAGGATTGACTTTTGTTCAAACTCAAACACAAAATGGAAGCATACCAAGGGTAGAAGCAAGGATGAAGTTAGGAAAGTTAAAGCCCAAATCAAATTAAATATAGCCACGGATATAACAGACAACAGTAAGCGCTTCTAAGTGCATAGAGAATAAAAGAAAAGCTGATTAAAGGAGTAGAATGTCTCACAGTTGAGGAAAGGCTGAGCGAACTGGACTGTTTAGGAGGGAGAAGAGAAGCAAGGATCTTATAATGTACATAAACAACTAATAGGAGGTTGAGCCAGGCTGGTTTTGGTAGTGCCCAGGGACAGGACCAGTCACTGAGGGTGACTAAGCACAGGAACAACCTGCCCATAGAGACTGTGGAGTTTCCGTCTTCAGATATACTCAGAAACTGTCTGGACACTGTGCTGGGCAACTGGGTCCAGATGGCCTTGGTTGATCAGGGGATTGGATGAGATTACCTTAAGATTTCTCTTCCAACCTCAGCCATCCTGTGACTTGAGCACAAGTCCTATGATAAAAGGTTGAGGGAGCTGGGGTTGTTTAGCCTGGAGAAGAGGATGCTCAGGGGAGACCTTATCACTCTCTACAACTATCTGAAGGGATGTTGTAGCTAGATGGGGGCTGGTCTCTTCTCTCAGGCAACCAGCAGTAGAACAAGAGGGCATGGGCTTAAGCTCTGCCAGGGGAGGTTTAGGTTGGATATCAGAAAGAAACTCTTTACAGAGAGAGTGGTCAGGCACTGGAATGGCCTGCCCAGAGAAGTGGTGGATTCACCATCTCTGGAGGTTTTTAAGATGAGACTTGGCGTGGCACTTAGTGCCATGATCTAGTAATCAAAGTGGGGTTGGATTAAGGGTTAGACTTGATGATCTCAGAGGTCTCTTCCAACCCAGCTGATTCTATGATTCTATGACTATGATTCACTCACTTGGGGCAGTGTTGACACTTGCCTAAGGTAAGCATATTTTTTGTTTAGCATTGATACAGAATATAAAAACACTAATATTTTTGTTTCCTTTCTGGTTGTTTTGAATGACCACACTTTAATTTTCTGCTTAACACAAAGTTATTTCCCCGAATGTCACCTTGGGGTGGCAGCTGGGATCAGGAGCTGAAACATTGCTCTTTGCACTCCTCTGGTCTAACAGAGTCTCTGCAGCAGCTGCGGCTCTGAGGATCAGATGCATCCTCATAGAACTTAAGAGAGTCTTGTTTGCACTGAGAAGGACAGGGTAGAAGTGGTGGGACAGATTTACCATGACATAAATCAGCCCTCATGCTTTCCTTCATATTTTTTCAGAATGTTCATGCTCCTCTGAAACAGCATTTGAAGATGCTATGTTGCTTCCTTCTGGGAATACTTGGGAGATCACAGGTAACTTGAGTTAGCCCTACTGATTCAGCCCTCAAAGTTAGGCCCCTACAGATGGATGCTGTGAAATATTTCCTTATCTCAGCTCCACAGTGTTGTTAGGATCATGATCGTGAGTACCTGTAAAATTGTGACAATTGGTAGATACAATATAAAAAGAGTATTTTGATCTTGTAATGATGAGCACAAAATATTGTTAAATTTTATTATAGAGCTAGTTTCACCAACTTGTGTGCATGTAGCCTTCTCATTTATGCACTGATTTTCTATATAAGCTCAATTTCAATACACTTAATAATTCTCTAAAGTTAGTTTGATTGAGTGATGCTTCCAGTACATAAGCAAGAAAAAACCCCAATGATTAATGGTTTCTTCTATTCTATTTAAAACCCTGTGGCAATAGCTAAAACATTCTTCTTCCTGTTGTACATTTGGGAAAGAATTCTGCCCTCACTGAAATCAGCCTTGGTTTATGCTCAGTGGGATAAAAATTTGACCCCTAAGAATTCTGATTTAAATCCCCTTTAGTCAATGGACAGACTCCTGTTGAGTTCTGTAGATCCATCACAAGTCTGTAAACGAACAGCTGTGAGTAAACCTCAAATAATTCATTCAGGGAAAAATGGGTACTTCACTAGGTGACCTGAAAGAAAAAGTGTCCCTCAAGTAAAAGCAGTTTTCATAATCTCTTCAGCTCCTTGTAGCTGAGAATTTTATGTGAACAAAAATGTCTCTCCCTGACATACTGAAGATGGGCATACAGATGTGAATTAGAGCAAAGTAACATTAATGAGTTAAATCTCTGCAGTTCTTTAAAGCAAGCTCTGCATGAGAAATGGTTACAATACAGTGATTTAGGTGCAATCTCTTTTTAATTATATAACCTTTAATTACATCTGCACTACACCTTGAGGAAATGTAGTGGGGACTGATAAGGAATCTTGTTTCTGAAGTCAGAGGAGGATAAGCAAAAAAAAATAAAAAAAATAATTGGTAGATAAGAAACCCATGGCTGCTTCATTCTTAACCCAGAGTCTCTGGCTTTTAAGAGTTGCTTTTTTTGTGTGAATAATCTATGTCCTTTATTATACCCTTGACCACCTCAATACTCACAAATATTTATTCTCAGCTTTGATTATTTATGCTGGATGCCAATGATATTGTATTTTTTTTCTCATTAGTACATCATTAAAATGTTTCAGAGATACTGAGAAAGGCCATTTTTTGTGTGTGTTTGGAGGTCCTTCTGTTTCCAGATGCAGATTTAGCAGAATCTATTGTTACTGCCTGTCTTTCAAGCTATCTTGGCTTGTAATTAATGTTTTTTACAAATTCTACTAGGCTCCTAGGTAGTGCTTTTCTCCTCTCTCACATACTGTGAATTTTTTGTTGTGTGGAGGGTTTTTGTTCATTTGTTTATTGTGTTTTTTTCTTTCTGAGGACTTTGTATAGATTAACTTCATCCCTTCAGACTGATGCCAAGTTTCATCTATATTCTGTTTCATTGCAAGAGATAAATGGAGGTCTCTGTTCATCTTTGGTTGCCTCTGATCCACCTCGTCTCTGCCTGGTATGAATGCTCACAGTGTTGGCTTTTATCTTTCAGTCAGTTTCTGCTTCTTGTGGACACCTTTCAGAATCATTCCTTTCAAAATTTAATGCTGCAAGAAAAGTGCTTTATTCTTTCTTCATGTTTGCTTTTACAACATGTGAATATTTGGGGATGGATGGTGTACTTCTTGTTCTCTATCATATCAGAAGCAATGGACTACCCTCTAAGGTGGAACAAACACAACTGAAAATAGTTGTTCCTCTGAAATACATCTGTATTTAATGTTAAGTGTGGGAAGAGATCTGTTATACAACTGAAAAAACCCCCAAACAAATAAACAAAAAAAATCCCCAAAACACCAAAATAGGGAAGATTGTGAAAGTAAACTAGCTGAGGAAGATTTTGCATTGGCTGTTAACTGAAGTTGATCTCACAATTTAACATTGTTTCTCCTACTTTTAAACATCTGTGGAAATTAGGTACAACCACAAGAGTCAGAAGCAAGATTCTTTTAAAACATTTAAAAAGTCTCTCCAGTAATTGTTTCCATTTTTTTCCTTTCAGAAGCTTTACTTTTGATTCTATCTTACAAAGTAGGTTGGAGAACCCAGGTCACTCAGGAATCATAAAGCTCTTTTCAATAGATGGTGTTGTGATGTCCTGACAGGAGCCTCTGGCTCTGCAGTGTCTCAGTAGCTATTACAGTGGTTGGGAAAAGTCAAGTGGCCTTAATTTGTCCCATGAGTTTTCTGACTTAAGTATTTTGTCACATTCCATTAGCATTTCACCAATGACATTTCCCTGGAATAGATGAATGGAAGATGTGTGAATGTTTCAGCTTAATATTTACATACATTCTCAGTGAGCATCAAATGACATTTCAGTGACTTATTAATATTGTCAGGAAATATAGTTTAGCCCAGAATATCACTCCCAAGGGTCTGTGTTTTTGTCCTTAGATCAACAAAAGGAAAGCATCTTTGAAAATTCGACCTTGTGCATTGGTGCCTAAACACATCAAACTGAAAAAGACCGATTTTGAAGGAGAATGACTTTAGTTCCTAATTAGTTCCTAATATGAGAGTGTAATGGCTTGCTGGCCCTGTTTGAGCTAGCCTGCAGCATTTTTCCCAGTCTTCACCAATGCTTGAGGTGGCAGGAAGTCTTATGTCCAAGGTGCTTCTGTTAAGAAACTTTCCAGTAGCAAGCATGCAAAATGCACATGCCAAAGTCATTCACTGTGTCTAATGGATAATGATTTTCTCAATTAGTTTTTTGTTTATTTATATACCTCTTACATTCATTATTAATACATATGATGACAAAGAGCTTCTTCCTAGGGAAATATAAATTCCTTTCTTAAATATGAATTTAAGAATCACAGAATCATAAAATATCCTTAGTTGGAACGAATCCACAGGGATCGTTTAGTCCAACTCCTGGACCTGCACAGAACAACTCGAATAATCACACCATGTGCCTGGTAGCATTGTCCAAATATTTTTCAAACTCAGGCAGGCTTGGTGCAGTGACTGATTCCTTGGGGATCCTGTTCATGCCCAACCACTCTCCGGGTGAGGAACCTTTTTCTAATATCCAGTCTAAACCTCCCCTAACACAACTTCAGGCCATTCCCTCAGGTCCTGTCACTGGTCACTACAGAGAAGAGATCAGTGACTGCCCCTCCTCTTCCTCTCGTGAGGAAGCTTCAGACCACCATGAAGTCTCCCCTCGGTCTCCACTTCTGCAGGCTGAACAAGACAAGTGACCTCAGCCACTCCTCATATGGTTTCCCTTCTAGAACCTTTGCTATCTTCATAGCTGTCCTTTGGACCTTCTCTAATGGCTTTATATCCTTATACTGAGGCACCCAAAACAGCACACAGAGCTCGAGTTGAGGCCACAGCAGAGTGGGACAATTATGTCCCTTATCCGTTGGTGATGTTGTGCCTAATGCATACAAAGACACAGCTGGATTTTAATTTAAAAAATCCATATAAAATATTGCTATAGTAGAGATTTTTGACTTTAATGGTTTTATTTATTTAAACTAAATTCCCTTACAGGCTTTCCAGGGAAATTTGCAACAACTTGTCACAGTGTGAAGGCAGAGCAGCCAACCCAACCAGTGTGGCTGGTATTAAGCTTGGCCGAAGAGTCCTGACACGAACAAGAGGGGCGGAGGAGATGTAACAGGGCGGAGGAGATCCTCAGTGTGCCACCAGCGCCGCAGATCACCTGGGGAGCCCGGTGTGCCCGGGAGCTGCGGGCGGCTCCGGCCGGGAGCGCTCCGGGATACGGAGAGGCACCAGCGGCATCTGGCGGCTGCGGCTGTGCCTGGGCCGGGGGAGCTGCGGCACACAGAACGTTAGGGAACACCGAAGGGAAACGGTGTTTCACACGAGTGCTGCCATCCTACCAGTCCATGCGGCTTTTCTCCTCCGGGAGCACCCAATGCTCTCTATGCAGGTAGATGATGTCCCATCCCTGGAAGTATTCCAGGTCAGGCTGGATGGGGTTCTGAGCAACCTGATCTAGTGGAAGTGTTTCTGCCTATAGCAGGGAGGTTGGAACGATGCGACCTTTAAGGTCTCTTTCAATCAAAATCATTCTATGATTCTATGATCTGAAACTCTCCTTTCTTTTTATTTACGAGATGCTAACTGTTGCTGTCGGTATTACTAAGGTCCCTAGAGGTAACCGAGCAGTATTCCACTTCTGGGTGCTGTACATAGGGGCACAAAGCCAGCCAGCCCCTGTCTCTCCCTGTCTGAAATCACCGTCAGTCAGTCAGGCTGAAAATGGCCACACAAACAGAAGTGGGGACGTGGCTTTAGGCAAACCAGTTTTAGGATCCCAAGTGGTGTGATAAAGTGCTGAAGAAGATAGTGTGGGCTGTCCACTCTGCATTTACTCAACACTTCTGAAAGAGTGCTAGGCTTTTGCTGATCTGGGAATAAAGCAAGAAAGAAAGAAGAAAAAAAAAGTGAGGAAGCATTATTATTATGTAGAGGAAAGGCTGTAGCAAAGACAAATTAGAGTTTGCCCAAAATCACCAGAGAGATCTGTTTTAACAGAAGGAATGGAACAGCTGTGCATCAGTTGAATTTAGTGCAGTAAACACAGCAGTGTTTGTCTTTTACTGACGTGAGTTCTTTGGACTTGAGTCTGCTCTGGGTTTAGAAAAGTGGAATTAAGTGCAAGACTTGCTCAATTGCCACTTATTAGAGCCATTCTTCACTTCTCTGAGAATTATCAGCAATCAGCCCTTCAGGGATATTGCCAGAGAGAGAACTGAACAACAACCATATCATACCTATGCTGTTGTATGGCTAACAGCACAACAGAGGTGAACAAGTGTTTGATCTGCCATCCATGATAAAATACTTCAGGGTCACTGGCTGATAGCTTTTCTCTGGGAAGTGAGGGACTGTAGGTATAAATGTCTCAAGAAAGAAATTCTGTTCTTTCTTGATCTGAGAAACCTTTTGTATGTCATTAACCATTTCCAAATAGAATGAATTTCTACTATTTTCAACAAGACTCCTGCTTAGTTTTGGTAAAATTCACTAAGGAGTTCTTACTCCTTGAATT
>JAOXXN010000265.1:6434180-6449961 GCA_026770055.1 Myrmophylax atrothorax
AAATCTTTTGTATGTCATTAACCATTTCCAAATAGCAGAATGAATTTCTACTATTTGCAACAAGACTCCTGCTTCGTTTTGGTAAAATTCACTAATGAGTTCTTACTCCTTGAATTTAAACCTGTGTTAACACCAAAGTCATGTCCAGATAGATTCAAGTCTTGACAATGCAGAAAATCCAGAGTCAGTGAAGAATGTTACTTTTCAATTAATCAAGAGATTTGCACCCCAAACTTTAAAACCAGAATAGGTTTGGTGTGGGGTTTTTGTGTTTTTTGTTTGTTTGTTTGTTTGTTTGTTTTTGGTTTTTTAAGACTAACATAGCAAAAGAAAATAAATTACCGTGTGGACTGTTTTACTAAAGAGCCTGTGGGAAGTAATCTGTTAGTGTCAAGGCAAAATTAGACAGGATTTTTTAAACTGAGTAAATTGGGATATATTAAGTACTTTGAATAAAGTTAAGATGACAGCAAAAGCCATAATAATTTCACTGTCAGTTAAAGGTGCAATTGCCAGAAAATTGAAAAATGTAGGGAAATTCTCTGCAGTGCTTGAAGAATCAATGTTGGCCATCTGTGGCAGTACAAAGCTTCTGTGCAGAAGATAGAACTAACTGATCTTTTCAGGGCAGGCTCTGATGCGTGAAAGTCATTATGAAGTTTAATTGAAGTTGGAAGAAGCCAGCTTCTGACAGAAGACATTTTGTTTAACTATTTTTCAGGAAATGGATTGAATCTTTAATTTTCAATGGGCAAAACACTCATGAATTCATAGATAAATGTGGGTTTATTAAAATTATCACCTTCTTCAATTGTGGCCAAAGCAACTACTCAACCTGTAAAAATTGTTTCTTCTTTTTCTTTTTTCTTTTTCTTTTTTTTTTAAATCAGGAAGAAAGCAAAAAATTTCCTTATAATTAAAGAAGGAAATTCTAGCATGACCTCTGTCATGATGCTTACCAGAAAAGGTGCTTAAAATTGACTCAAATATGGCTGCACTATGGCTAGTGTTCAATTCAGTTATTGCAAGCTCACTGCTGTTTTGCTGCTGCCTCACTCTGTGCACAGGGAGGAGTACACTGGTCAGGGATCTCCTTTTCATGATGCATGTGGATAATGCTTCCTGGCTCGACATATAAACAGAGTATGTAGCTGCTGCTATAGCTCTAGTAGTAAAAGGTGTCTGTTGTGACTGCCTAAAATCCCTTTGCAGTGCTACCTGTACCATGCATTAATTTTGAAACATAACCTTGGTCCTACCAAACTTCTATGGAAATGTGCTGTTGGAAGCTGTATTTTCCAGAAATTAAAATCCTGACTGGGATTCAGTGACTGAATTTTATCTGTCTGCCAGGAAACCATCATCAAGGACCCTAATTTTCTCCTCCATAAGTAGGGACAGTAGAGCAGTAGTCCCGTGGTGTAAAGGAGACCACTCTGGACTCTGAATTCCAAGGACCTGAGTCTGAGTCTCAGTGGGAACCATTCCCTGGCAGTTAAATGCCTCCCTGCCATCTGATCCCATCAGATCTCGGTTGCTAAGCAGGGTCAGCCCCGGTTAGTAGTGGGTGCTGTAGACAGTCCTGAGGACTTCACTGTCACTGCCCAAGCTTGCTCGGTGGAGGCAAATGGACCCTTAGGACTTAAGCAGTGGGGCCAGTACTGTGCATGCTAAAAAATGCACTGTGCAGGCTGGAAGGGCACACCCACATGGGGAGAGCCCTTCCCAAATCTTCGTTCGCCAAGTCTGGCCATACATATAAGTAGGGACAATGCTATTGATCCCTGGTGGTATCTGCTCTGAGATCTGCAGTTGCAAAGTGTTGAGCATATGCTATCATAGTATCAGGCCTTACCAGGACTGTTTTCATACTCTCATTCATCATTCTCATGACAACCAATTCACTCTTTCAGTCTATATACCAACCCAGATTTGTTTTGTTCTGCTCTATAATTGACATGTGCTGCTGACTTGGAGGGGATATATACTTAAAGGTAATAATATGCTTATGAAAGGAATATAATTCTAGGACACATTTATGTAGAGATACATTACATTTTTTTCAGTGTAGGGCTCAATTTATGTTATAAAGACATACTGTTGTTTTTGCAAATGTTTGTTTTGAGCAGTACTGTAGAGAAAAAAATTAATGTATCATTTTCAGAGTAAATAAGTGACTGGTTTACAAGGATAAATTACTATTTTATTACATTATAAATTAAACTTTCTCTTAATATTTAATTTTATGAATTCTATGATATTTTGATCTTTAATTACTTTCTTTGACGGAATTAAAATGTAAAAACATTTAAATTTGAGACAGCTTTAAAGGGTATAAACCTTCAAAAACCATAGTGCTGCAATGCACAATATGGGCTCTACTGAAACATGCCTTTCATCAAGAAATACAGCTGTTAACAAAATATCACCTTATCTATTCAGTGATTTTAGAAATTGTATGAATTAATTTTAAAGAGTTTTATGATCATTCAAATAAAATAATCAGTGAGCAGAAAATAGTGACATAATATAAAGAAAAACTCTATCCTGTTTTGAACTGCTGAAAGACACTGAGCAGACTCTGAATAGCACTTATATGCTTGGAGCTATATGGTGCATTCAATGGAAAAGACTAGGACAACCTCAGAAAAAGAGTATACACATACTTCTTTGGCTAGATATTAATGGCTAAAGAGTTTGTTACTAAAAAAACCATATTTATGCTTTTCAGAATATAAAGGTGTATATATAAATACATACACAGAACATCATCAGAGTGCCCAAAATATGCTTTCTTGTCATAATGACCAATAAAGGTAATGATGTTTTCTGTTCTTACACCGTGGGTTTCCCTGAAGAGTTTCATTATCTACATTGGACAGATCAGTCTTGCCTATTGCTATTTTAGGATCTGGTGGTTCCTCATGATTTGAGGACCTACAGGGGCAGTTCATCTTGTATTTCTTCCTGCTCTCGATAGTTGCTATTTCAACTACAGTTCTGAGTTTCTGTAGTAATTAACTCATGACAGCAACCGCATGAGAACCCACTGAACCCATAATTTACTGTTATAAACATCCTCTACTTTTTGGCTGCAATACCTTTCAGAAACACCATTCCCTATCATGGTACATTTTCTGTTCTGTTAAATCTACTTACAGGCATTTGTAGTACTTTTGTTGTTAGTATTGGGTTGATACCAGCTAGGCAGTTTCTAAGCTTTATATTGAACAATATTTTAGAAGTTTAACAGTTTAAAGTTAGCAGTTTCAAACTTGCTAGTCTACTTTTACTAGTTCCATCCTGTCTTGATCACTGCCCCCAGAGGAACCAAGAACAGTTCATGAGCCAACAGGGAAGTGCCTGCTCACATTTAAGATGCTTGCTTCTCTTAGCTGACTTCTGCAGTTAATCCATAAATTTGCTCTGTTGATCCTGTTTTATCTGTCAGCCCCACAGAAATGTCTAGGAAAACCTAGGCACATTTAAGTGGTTTTCATTTGGAAAATGAAGTCAGTGCTTAGACACCTGGGTCTCACATATTCACTTGTCAGTAGATAACTGTGTTGAAGTGTCTATAATACCAGCTTCTCCTTTGTCATAGGAGGTAACATAAGCTCACATTTTGAGCAATAGAAAACAGCAAAGGCTTTTAAAAAACTCCTTGTGATTCTGTCCTCTGACTGTCACTCAAAAGACCCCGTAGATGTGGATTTCCCATAGCTCCTACATTGTATCTGTCAGATGGGTAGACTTTTTATTTCACTTTGTTAGGTGTTTTAGGTTATATTAGATTCCATTGCTTGGGCAATTGGATCATGTTAGTAACGTCAGGCAGATCTTGCATTTCCTAACACTTGCAAATTTACCTTTCCAAGACATATTGATTTTTGCACCTAGTTCTGAAGTATTCAGAGTAGAAATAGCCTTTCCATGATGCAATCTGAACTTTACCTATGCTCCATGTGACCAAGTTTTCTTGTCATGTGCTTAACTATATCCTCAGCTATTACAGTAATTTGTGCAAAATTTAAACTTATAATAAAAAGGTAATTCCTGATGTTTAACAGTAATAGTTCAGTCATAGTACACAGTTACTCTTGAGCAAATCCCACCAGGAAATGTTTTCTAAAATAAGTGTTAGTGTTGCAAACATCTCTGTGTCAAATACAGAGACTTCTTGTTGTATAGAACACATGTACTATACTTCTCCATGGATAATTTCTGTCCATCTCTGCAGCCTTTTGGAAAATGGGTTTGCACCTTGCAGATTTGGCAGTCCTTGGTGTTAGGACATTGCCAATGTCTGCCAGTTTCCTCTGCATCATGTGCTCTTTCCCACCTCCCCCCTATCTTCAGTCCCTTGGAGTTTTACTTTCATTTTGGCTCTCATACTACTATTTTTAAAAACTCAGTCACAACTTTTCTAAGTATGCAATCTGCTCTGATTACATTCTGGAAAATAACAGGATTGCTTTTTTCAAGATTGAGTTGCAGTGTTCTATCTCAGGTCTCTGAGCATCATCATAGTCTGTTCTCAAATTAGGGATTCCACAAACCCTTCAAAATTGCATGTCTGACTTAGTAGCCTCAGAGGTGTTATAAATGCTTTGAAAATTTCTCCCAGTTTTTGATCTGTCATGAAAATAATATAGTTCCTTCTTTTGTCTGGAAGTACAATATTACTTCAAATCTCTTTAGAACAGTTAGATAACAGTTCATTCTTCTTTCTCTAAGTGTAGGATGTTAAACAAATGCAACACTTCAGACACAACAAAATGGGGAATATAGAAAACTTTTGCTCATGTTAGTTTTCAGTAGTTCTTCATACTATATTGAAAAAAACCAGATTTTCTCTTTGAACGTCTCCATGTAGATAATTGTTCTCCTAGACAGTTTCAACTGCAAAGAAATAACACTATAGAGCCATCGAATAGCAAAGGGATGCTGCCTTATTATGCCATATTTTTCTCCTCTTCAAGCACCTGTCTTCATCTCTTACATCTACTTCTAGTCCCACTCAATAGTCAGGGTTTCTGCCTAGAGTTTATAGGTTTAAATATAACAGCAAAGAAGTAAATGAAAGATTCTATGGAGAGGTAGAGGAAGACAGAGAGAAGTGCTTATCATAAAGCTGATTTTTCAGTTTAAAAGCTGTAAAAACAGAATGTTCCAGAGTGTTTGATTTCAGCTTTAACAGCAAAAGTCAAAATAATTTTAAAAACAACTCTTCATAGAACTAGAGTGTATTGGAAGATATACCCTAGGGGATTCCTTTGGGTGAAGAGCAAAAGGGAATGGGAAGGTTATAGAATGTCTTTCTTTCTATGATGCTTTTACTTTCCTTTTCTATATATATACAGCTCTATGTCATTACAGCTCTGTGTGCATGTATGTGTGTGCATGAATGCAGATGGCTAAATGAGAAATTTTATATATACATTTTCATACAAATGCTAATGTATGTATACATAGATATGGGTATTTATGAAGAAAGTGGAGAGAGAAGTTTAATTTTTCTGTGTATTTTTTACTGACCAAAGCAAAATTCCTTGGGAAAACTTAAGCTACACACAGCAATATACAGAGTTAAGTTGCACAACAAGAACACCCTCTGTATTTGATTTATTGTACAGCAGATAAATGCCTATGCATAAGTTTGCTAATGTAGTAAATGAACTATATGAAAGAAGAGTTCCAGAAATTAGGAAGAAAAAAGGCGGAAAATATTTATTTGGTCCAAACTTCTTTATCTGGAAGAATTTAGGAAAAAAAAAATTACATTGTTCCACAATCATCTTCTCTACCACAGTCTTTCCAGCTGCATAAGCACAGTTGACAGCTCTTCGTTCCTGAATTCTGCAGAAAATGTATGAATTTTTAAAACAAACCCACACCTCTTTCTTTTCATTACATCTTTCCCACTGTGCATTTTTCTTTTTAAAAATGTCACATCTCAGTGTTTCTTGTCTACATAAGCATATATACATGTGGGATATATATTTTCTTTTAACAGGGATGTGGCTTACTTTTCTCCCCTAGAGATAGTTGTCTGTATTCTGCATGTGGCAACACTCACAAGAGGGATAAATATGAGACATTTGACCTTTTAGAGTCTCTTTAATATCTTTTTTATAAAAATGGATTATCCATTTGCCACTTTCTTTTCTCATTATAACCTTTGCCATGTGTGTGGGCTCCCTGGACTGTTATGTCTTTCTTCATGAATTAAAGGGGGAATTCTCCTTTTCTTTGACCTTTTCAGTATTCTGCATTTCAGTGGGGTGGCATTTCCACTCCTTAAAGATTACAACCTGTGCTGACTAATCAGCCAATCAAATGCCAATTATGAATGAAAAATCAATTACTGTTGCTGTTAAAGCCAAACCTCATCTGACATATTTTGACCTCCTCTGCCATCATTCAGTGAGAGGGTTAAACCTCTAATGACAGGGATATATAACAAAATGGGCCTGATCCTTCAACATATACTGCAGAAACTATTACTTGGCTAGCAAAAAGAGGAATTGAATTTTTGCCTGCTTCAAGGAAGTGTGTAACAGGGAATTCAGGGTTTTAATTCAGTATTGTCTTTAGTCCTGTCATTTGTGTGATTTTCAGCAAGACATTACATACAATTCCACACCATTCCCAAAGAAAGTCTTTAAAACCATCATTGCTGAATTAGTGTCTTCCTGTCTCCTGGAAGAAGATACTGGAGCTCAACACTTGATCTGCACAGGGCTTCCCTCTGAATCATTTCAGATAATTTCCCTTCAGAGATCTTTGTTTAACGCAGTGTTGGCTACTTTCAGAAGTGGACACACTGTGCTGAATTTTAAATATACTCTTGAGCCTTATATTTTCTATTAATCAACTGTTGGCAGCTTCTTACTCAGCAGAAAAGAAAATTAAATCATCTTAATAGGATTTATAAGTCTAGGCTTTACATATGGTAAACAAGGAGATAGAAGGTGTCTCACCTGGGCAGGCTTTAGACATACATGATATCTTTGTTGATCAGAGGGAAATTTAAGCATGTGAAAAGCACTCTTTGAGTTAGTCTTCCTGATATCCCTCTGACTCATCAGGCTTCTTAATGTAATGTATGTTTTGTTGCTTTGGTTGTTGGACAGTTAGAAGCCAAGTCTATTTTTCCAGATTTCTGTTATGGACTTCCAGGAAAGAGCATATGAGGGGTAGAATGAATCTTACTTCTAACAGACTGTTTCTGAAGTTGGCTCCTATTGCAGGAATTATTGTGCTGCTTTAAAAGCTTCTTGGGATGGAGATGATGAAGGTGAAGACATTTCAGGGAAGGATGAAGGTTTTACTAACAAAATATTCCTGTCAGTTGTTTCAGGCCTGTTATTCCATTGACCTGTAACAATCCTTAATTTTTACATTTTGTCCTCCCTTATGTCTGAATGGTTCTGCAAAGACTTTACAGAAATGTTACTTCATTGTGCTGATTTCCAGATCTTTGTGCTATAAACCCCAACAGCATTTAGAATACTTTTCCTAAAGTCATAAGTAATAACAATTTAAAAGACATGAGTTGAACTGTTTCCTGAAAATCCCATTGGAAATTTGCAAACAGTTGCAATCAGAATCCCTGGACATCACAGAAGGGATTTTGCAGTCAAAAGACTGAGTTTTTCCTTGTGTTGTGTCCATTTTATCTCATTTATAAAGGAAGAGGTAAGCAATCACCCAGGGTGTTAGTATCATTCTTCACTTGTAGCAAATACTATCTCAGAGGTTGGATGGTATTTTGATACAAAAGGTAAATTCATCTCAACTATCTTAAAATACATAAAAGTTAGGAACTACTTTTAGGGTGGAATTCAGATCTTAAATTTAGTTGTCTGAAACCATCATCTGAATCTTAATCTGAACTACATGTCTGTTTGAGACTAGAGGAATCCCATTACAGGTTTGTGGTTTAAACCTTCTGTATAATCTCCCCATAAATAAATTCTTCAAATGAGACATCTAGTTTTGAGATGAGACACCTCAGTTTTAGAGCTCATGTATATCTCATTCCCAAAGCCAAAATGATTTTAGGATGAAGTTTTCAAATATCACTTATGGCAATCATCTTGCAAAACTTACACACAATGAAAATTCCTTAAGAATGTCCAAGTATGATCCAAAGCCCTTTACTATCAGTGGGAGATTTGTTGATCCATTCTGGAGAGGGACCTGTTTAAGAAGGAAACAAATTTTGCTGACAGAATTCTGCTCTTCAGAAAACAGAAGCCTTAAGAGAAGGATCATATATTGAGATATATTTTTTCTGTCCCTGCAATGTAGGAGTGTGTATCACAAACTGGTGTATTTTAACAACCAGAACATACATATTAGCTGGTTAAGCAGAACAAGCATTGCTGATGTACAGACAGCTCTCCCTTGAGGCTATTAGGGACACTTCATCAATCTATTGAAAAGGCATTTTCCCTCCCCAGCATATTCTAGTAACTGAAAGTGAAGTACATTGTACAGGGGATGAGTACACAATATCTGTATCATTCAGAGTGACTGAGGTTTCCAATACATCTAAGTAATTCATAAGATTTCTTGAAAAAGGTTGGTTTTATACTCCAATATGCTAGGTTGTTAATGTGCAATGTTTTGTTTGCGTAACTTGAGTGGCCTGTAGCATCACAGAATTTTAAAACAATTTTCTCTGTCCAAAATAAACACATTTCCCTCGCACAAAATATATAGTCAGGGGCAACCCAGGGTTATAAGCAACAGACTTTAAAACAAAACCAAATATTCAAAATGGGTGCAAACAAATCCTACCTGTGTAAATGTTAATAACAACATGCCTCTTTATCCAAGAAACAGCCTGAACTGAGGATGATCTGAGAGTTTTCATTGTAATGTAATAACTGATATGGAGCCAGTGTACTTTCACTATGCCGTTTACTTATTTTAAAGGTTAGACTGTTTGATTTCAGTGGATACCACAGATACCACAATGCTTAAGAAGAAATCCCAGATCAGACACATAGACACCAACACATAGCTGAAGCCACAGCTCCATCTTTGTCTTTGCTTCTCTCCACTGATTTGCAGAGACTGCTTTTGCACTGTCAATCTACATGGGTTTTGCACAGCTTTACTTCAGCTCCTAGACATCATTTTTGGAGCCTGGTAAAGCACCAATCCCACTGCCATGGGCAGGGACATCTTTCACTAGACCAGGGTGCTAAGAGCCCCATTCAACCTGGTCTTGAACACTTCCAAGGATGGGACATCACTTCTCTAGGCAACCTGTCCCAGTACCTTACCACCCTCACAGTAAAGAATTTCTTCCTAATATCTAATCTAAACCCTCTCGATTTCAGTTTCAAGTTGTTCTCCCTTGTACTGTCACTACATGACCTTGTAAAAATTCTCTGTCCATCTTTCTTGTAGGCTTCCTTTAGGTACTGGAAGCCCCAGTTAGGTCACCCCTAAGCCTTTTCTTCTTCTCCAGGCTGAACAATTTCTGTCAGCCTTTCCATATAGAAGTGCTCCAGCCCTATAATCATCTTGGTGACTTCCTCTGGGCTTGCTACAACAGGTCAATGTCCTTTTATCACAAGATGGAAAATATGAGGCTTAACAATGTCTCTCTGCCTAGAAATAAGATATTTTGGAATTTAGGATCCCTTCCCAGCCAGTGGAAGGAAATAAGTAACTCCAGAAGGCAAATCTTCCCACTTTTCTACAGTAATTCTATTAGGATGAGATTGATCACTCTCAGAGGGTTTTATCACAAGATACACAGACACTGTTAAAATTTGATGCATCTTTGACTTTGATAAGTAGCTAAAAGTGGCTTAGATCCAAAATGTGGGTCATGTGCAAAAATGTGTTAATTAAATATGAATTAGTATGATTAATAATATATTTTTTCTCAAAAGGTAACCTCCAGAAATATATTGATGAATGAATCTATTTTAAGTTCCATCAGGCCAGTTTGATGGTATGAGGCAAACATTTCCTCAACTAATATGTATTGTTCATTATTAATAGAAGCTAAGAGAAAGAGGAGGAGCAGGGTAATCAACGACTGGAGTAAAGGTTTCATAGACTATCTATAGAAATAATTTGGATATTTTAGACTATTCTTTGAAGTAAAGACAAGTAATAGACATCAGCCATGCCCTTATACCTTTCAGGCAGATGTACTTTTACTCCCATTGAGAACTCCAATGGGATATGAAAATTGTGTGAATACAAGAGCAGGGAGAATTGGAGAAACAGCTTGCTGATCACCAGACACATGCCCTATATGAATACAGAAAAAATGGTAGAGGAAGTGATTAACCTGCCCATTGTGGACTAAATTCTGAACATCTATTAATTTTACAAGTTATACTGCAAATGGACACAAAGAAAAACTTCCTTCATACCATGAGGAAGAAATTGCAGTGATTTTCTTAATTTATTGCCAGTCCTTTGGTTTAGGGCTCACTGCACTAGAGATTAGAGCAAAGCATCATACAGCCATTATCTTTCACGTCAGAGGAATAGTTAACATGCTTCCAGCATGGTGAGTATAAAATATACAGATATCTTTTGGGAGAACAGCAAAAAACCAGAGCCCTCACATCACAATTCTGCTCATCCCCAGGAAAAAACCCCAAACCAAACCAAAAATCCAGGGATTGTTCCTAGAAAGAAGCTAGAAGAAACACTTCTGGCTAACAAGCCACTTCTTATTAAACAGTATATTTTGTCAGCAATAAAATTCAATAAATAACTATAAAGCACCCAAGTGAAAGGGCAGATAAAATCCAATAGAAAATGAATGAGAATATCTGTTTCCAAGAGTAGATTGACTAACTTTCCAACTTATCCTTTTTTTTTTTCCCAAATAAATAAAAATAGTTAAAATGAATTCATTTTTTAAATTCAGACTTCCTCAGCACTGGTGAAATTACAGCACATGGTGAGGCTAAATTTAGACAACCCCCACTTAATCTAAGCTTACTATATTTTATCTGAGTTAAGTACATTACTCTCTAGGCTCCAGAACAAGAAAGAAGTATCACAATCAACATGATTGACTTCTCAGTAAGAGTTTCTGTAGATTGTTGGTTTTTTTTTCCCCCAGAACTATTAAAAGATAAAGACAGCTAGTTTATCAAAACACTTGTGGAGGAAGGGACAGAAAAATGTGTTCTGATCTCTGGACCAATTCATACAGAATAATACTTTGCTTCTATTCCCATGTGTTTTCTTGAACCTTTTCACTTGTTTTGGCTTATTCTTTTTTCTAATCATCTCACTTTACATCTGGAAACTTCAGAGGACTAAGGCTATTCAGTTTGTATCTCAGAATATCTGATCTCTAACTTCCTTTCCTCGTCATCAGATAACAAACTGTGTTTATACATTTCCTCTGATTTGAAGATCATTCTGTTCTTCACAGTTATCTTCTCTTGTACACCTTCCTCTCTCCTGATCCACAATGCAAAACTATGCTTTAGCAACTGCTCTTTCAGGAAGTAGGTTTTACTCAAGCTAATCTCTTGAATTCCTAGAAATTTTGGAAAGCCCATGTAGCATTCTGCCAGGGAAGATGAACTGAAGTTAGAGAGAAGATCTATTACATGCATCAACCAAATTATATCAGGTGATTTGCAAATGCCTCTAGAACATGTATATCATGGTTAACCATCTTAGTAGAAGATATACAGTGTAGTCAAAGAATGAGATAAACTGCAGAACTTTCAACAACATTTTTTTACAACATACACACAAGAAACAGCAAAAGAACAACCTCAGGCTTTATGAATAGTTAGAAATATTTTTCATTATTCTTTATAAAAATTCATTATTCCTCCAAAGGTGGCAAATCATTAGAAAGCATTTCACAATCCAGCAGGTTTATGGCCTCAAAACAGTAGCTACAATTTGTGGGGAAATAGCAATGTGTTAATATGCTGGGTAATATTCAGCATAAATAAGATTATTCAGGCTTCTGGGAGATGAAAATCTTGATAGGCTGAGAGTTATTAATAATATTGCACTTGTTTTGATGGCTGTGCCAGATTGCAACAAGCTCATTTCAAACCACCTCAGGACATAAACCAGTCCATAAATAAAGACTTAACTACATAGTACCTAAACTGTATATTGCCTGTATACTGTAGACTGACCAGTATTAAAATAAAATACTTTAAAAATGAAAATCTGCCTTTTTTTTTTTCTTTCAGGAAATTGTCTTTCACAACTTGAACAGTGAAAACTATTGGTTCACTTCTTTGTTGCTGTTTTTGAAGAGATTCCAAGAAAGGAACAACCCGATCTGCCTAATAATATGTTTTCCTCGTTCTGTTATGTGTTCTCTAACAACAATTAAGAGTTCAGAGTTAAACTGGAATTTTCCTGAAGATCTGGATAGATAATATTCTCGAAGCATGTATGGCGATAATATTCCATCAACACTTTTGAATAAACTCTGTGCCAGGTTTTGAATATGGTTGAAATGTGCTGTGGGCTTTGATTCAGTTTTAATCTATAGTTCTTGGTTTCTTTCCAGAGTTTGTGTTGGCTGATGTGTAGTTAAATGAATGATGCTAAGTTAAATAAACGTGCACCAGGCGAAAGCACCTCCTTCACAGGCCTCTCCAATTATCAATGAATTATCAACGAGTTACCAATGCATGTTGCAATGTGTGAGGTTTTCAGGCCTGGATCTGACAGTCAACCTTGGCACAGGAGAGCAGTAGACTCATGTAATTTAATTACTTTCTGTTTTTTCTCCCAAACTACCTTAAACAGCCGATTCCCAATGGGGAATAATATCCTGTAGCCAGGAAATTTTCTGTAGAAAATGTGCTAGCAAAGACAGCTGTAGCTGTGTCATATCTCTCTGTCTTCTTTCTTTCATCTCAGATGATTTATGTGTATAAGAATAATAGATCAAATACTCTAACCTGTATTTATGAAATATCTTGGGATTCTCCAAACCATCCATTATGTCCCTTCTTCCAAGCTGATCTTGCAAAAAAAGTTTCTTCAGTGATAAATAATTCAAAAAACGTGTTTCTCAGATTATCCATTTCTCTTCATTCTCTTTGACAACTGTTGTTCTGCTTTTGCTAAGTATAACATTATGGTTACCTTTGAGATTAAATCTGCTTCTTCATATTATCTGGACCTGAATTTTCAGACTCTGATACTCCTGTGTAGCTTCACGTAAGTAGACTATTATCATCATAAATGAAAATGCTATTTTAAGGGGACTTCAGGGGTATTAGGCAGAGTAATTGGAATTAGTGCTATGGGTAACCCCACCCATGCACGTTTTTACTCCATTTTACTCTCTGCCAGAAGCATAGGTCAGCTATTTGACATACCATCATCAGCTAACTCACTATGGCCACTGTCTACTGACATATGCAGCTTTAAGACTCAGTGTGTTGAGGACTGATGAACACCATTCTAAGGATTTTCTAACAAACAATTTATTAAAAATTAGAAGAGATTTTTTGGTTCAAGCTGAAAATTTCTGTCGCATTAAATTCCTTCTGCATTAAACCACCAAACTTCACATCTGATTTTCCTCACAGTTAAAGTCACTGATGGCATTAGGGCCACTCTTTCTACAGCATACAAATGAAAGAATGAGAGGACACACAAGCCACGGATTCATATGCAGTCACTAAGAGTTTTAATATGGGAAGAGTACAGAAAGAAACCTCCAGAGTCTGATTCTGCACCACCAGGTGCAGTGATCTGTAAGTTAAGGTGAGCAAGACTCAAGGATAATATAGTCATATCAACCTAATGCATTTTCTGAAGCCCTGTTGTCATACAGATAACTGGCTGAAGAGCAGACATTCATTGGTGCAACCAAGCATCTCACTCAAGACATTTTGCAATCGGTACTTACACCAGGCAGACCCTTACTCTTGCAATGTGTAGTTCTTGTGAAGAATATGACTATAGATCTTGGATACAAGACAGAAAGCTTTTAATGCTGAGTGCTAAAAGGCTTTTTTTTTTTCTTCAACAGCAAGTTTCAAAAAGAAAAATGTATCTGGGTTTGAATTTCCAAACTCCTTCACCTGAGTTATAGACACCTCATGAAGATATCTAAAAATCAAGAGACTTGTGGATCTAGGCTCTATGAGTTTCATTTGTAGAAATTTTGGAAAGGGGAATCTGAAATCTAACATGCAGTCTGAAGTTTTCCTTCTGCTTGTCCCTTAGTTCTAGTGGACTTTACATCAGGCTTCTCTTTCTGAAGTGCTTTGAATAAAGTGGAAATCCATTACTTATTGCTTATGTAGTCTTGTTGCACTAAAGAAGTAATGATCCAGGATATTAAAAACCAATCTCTAGTTTTCTCTTGTATTAGATCACATGCTGGCTATGCATTGATCAGAATGTCCTTTTTGCTTGTATCATCTTATTTCCTAATATAATTTCTATCTCCAAGTAAATTAGACTTTGCTAGGAAAATGACTGAATATCTCTGTCCCCATTGCACAGTATTTGTAACAGGAAAGTCCTTCCTATTCTTATCAATAGCTTCCTCCTGAGTGCCTTTGTTCTGGGGCTATAAGATTTAATGAAAGCTAATGCTTGAGGCAACCATTTACATCTTTCTTGAACACTACAGATTTTGGAGGCAGCCTTTCTGAAAAAATGTTTTGTGCTGTAGTGACTAAAAGAAAAATAAGAATTTCCTTTTCAGATTATAAAACACCTACTGCAGCCTAGAAAAGATTACATCAGCTCTGAGCAGTTTAACAATAGTATACGATGTTATGGGCTTGATAGAACAAGATTAGATGGCAGAGTAAATTGGATTTGGAATTAACACAAGTCTCCAATATTCAGTCCCATATAGCCTATTGGAAAAAGTATCAAAAGAAGTAAACCAAACAAACAAAACAAATACCAAACAAAAAACAGACCCAGAACTAAAAAGCAAACACAAACAGTAATGTACTGCTTCCTCACAACATATAAAGAATACCATTAAAGTGGCTGATTGACACGGAAATTTTCTCTTCAGCCTGGCACTGGTCAGTTTTGGTTGGCTCTTGGGATCTTTATAACACAACATAAAGCACATTAAATGCCCCACTTTTATGGGATTTATGTAAGTTTTTTAGAATGGTAATGAAACACAGTCAAGTTCCCTGCAGATTTTTGGACCCAGTTTTGTTGTACAGGGAGAAGCATGTTTCAGAAATCCACTTTTTATTCTTTTCTAGTGTAACCTAGTAGGGAGGAACGGGAAGACGAAGGACATAAGTGGACTGGAGATACCTTATTCATCTTTTAGTAGACATTAACTCACAAAATCATAATGAGGAAGGTCTTATTAATTACTTGGATATCCATAGAGTTGTTTGCACTGGAGGAGAAAAATCCAATTTCTGACAACAGCATGAGAAAAGCAATCTACTGTGGTGCTAATATCTGTTGAACTCTTTGTCTCATCAAGAAGACACATTCTTCAGTGAGGGATGGTAGAAAATGATGTCAAGTTAATAAAGGTTGCTCAGCCAGACACTGAGATGTGATTATCAGTGTTAAATTGCAGAAATATTACACAATGGAATAGCACAAGTGAGGAAGGAGTAACCATCTGTTGTTATTGTTTCTGATAGGAAAATTAAAAGAAGGAGTCGATATGAATTGTTAGAAAAAACAGGGAGACAGAGATATACGAAGAAAACAAGTTCTATGATTTTCTATCCATTGATACCTTAATGAAGAAAGCCTTGAACTTAGCTTTGGTATGGAAAGTGGTGGCAAA
>JAOXXN010000265.1:6470644-6485616 GCA_026770055.1 Myrmophylax atrothorax
TAAATTTAATAAAGGGTAGTGTGATTATTGTGGAGGAATTCTCCTTCCCCGTTTCTGGGTAAACAATTTGGTTTTCCCCTCAAACTAAGACATGAACTCTGCTACAGCTTTTTCTTTCCATGATATGAAAACACTTTTTCAACAAAGCCTATCAACAAGCTGAAATGTAATGAAAAGGAGCTGATATAGCTGAGACATTTTTTGGCTTTAAGCTGTATACCTAACAATCTCAGTGTGTTTGTAATGATGTTAACTGGCTCATATGGCGGGAATACTTTCTATTAGTGTAGCATTCTTCACTGTGTGCATCAGCTGTGAAAGACATCTCCAGATTGGTCTTCAATCCCCAGAGACCATAGTTCTTTATGGAGTACAGACACAGTACAAATTCTGAAGTGCTGAGATCTGTTCAGGCACTGCACTTGGAAAAGGATCCTGCTTTAAACAAAAAATATTTTCACCTTGAAAACTGGGAATGAATATCTAAGTATTCAGAACAAGCAGTTAGAAATTTTCCTTGCGATGTTGGCTCCTATCAGAGGACTATGAGGCTGAGCTCCTGTCTCATTCCTCATATCCAAATGGGAACTGAAGTTGAGTTTTCACTGAAGAAGCACCAGAAATAAAAATAATTAAGATTTTGGAATATAATATTTTTTCTTTTTACTTGAGCTCAATAGCTTATTAATATTTAAGAAAAAGCAGAATCTTTTCAGCTCTTCTCACATTTGTCACTCCTTACAAATTTATACAATTAAACGTACATATGGATCTTCAGATAAGGTATCCCCTAAACTTTCCTACATTTAAACCTATTGTCTCTCATAGACTTCCAAGGTAATGGTGGTTGTTCCTGAAAACCTTCACTACAGCATGAAGGTGCCTGCATTTATGTATCAGAAGTGACTGAATATTTTTTTTGTTTGTTTTTTGGAAACAAAGGTAATGCTGAACAGGAAATAACTGTAGTGTAGTTGGTCCCATAGTAACAGGCTTCCTGAAGGAAAAGACACAAACCCATGTGACAAATGGTGGCAGAACATCATCACACATGATTATCTTACTTATTCATATTATTGTTATTAATTTCTTTAATTTCAGCTAATAAAATATTGTCACAGATCTTACCTGATATGTCTTTTCAAGTGCGGCTGCATAGCCTATAAAATAAATTATGGAATCAGCATTTAAGATTTCCTTTTCCATTATTTACTGTAAATCCTAATGAAAATTCAAATTAAAAGATATCTCATGTTTCTATTGATTTATGATGGCAAACAGTTGTGTGTTTGCAACTTGCTTGTGAAAGGCCAGAAGAGACAGATAAAAGAGCTATCCAATAAAGATGTTGGTTTTCAAAATATTGATTACAGGTAACAGGAAAATCTCAATATTCCAACAACAATAGAAATTTCTCTTTTAATTTGGTAATCCCTTTTGAAATGGTTACATCGGAATTGTCCTCTTTCACACAGAAAAGGGTAGATGTGAAACTTTTCAAAGGCTGATTACTTTCTTCTGTGGAACTCCTCAAACCTACTCTTGAAACCTGTACTCATTGTTGAGTTTTTAGATCTGCTAATGCAAGGCACATTCATATTTAAGTGCTATTCTTAGATGTTTGGAGATCTCAACATCCCTGGATGCACAAGATTCATGAGAACAATCATGGGACAGTGATCCCCATGAAATTTATGCTACTATTTAGTGGACAGAATAGAGATTTTTTTTTGTTTTCTTTCAAATGACATGGAATTAGGGCAGAAACTATTGAATCAATTTGGATCATACTTGAACTGTTATTTCATGGTGTCTAGTCTTTGTCTTCCTAATAACTGTTCCCACCAGAAAACAGTCAGGAGTGTCTGTCAGTAAGCCAGAGGAGTGCATTGCATTGGTTTCTTGAAATAACCCCAAATAACAAAAGATATGCATTATCTTAGGGGAAAATATATCTCAAATATTTCAAAACTGCGAGGTAAATATGTGCTACAGCAGAATTAAGAGCTCGTCACTTTTCTGGTCAGGCATAGGCAAGAACGGAGGGGTAAAGAGTAGAAGAAATAAAGCTGAAACACAGCCTAGCATCTCTTTTTCCATTTATATGATCTATCTCAATTGCTTTCAGAAAGTCTAAGGCAGCATGACCCTACTTTTCTGAACTGTAACACCAGAAAAACATATCCAGGCTCTAAGGCTGCTTTTATTCTCTAATAAAAGCCAATGTCCCTTGGCATTCTCATCACTAAAATGTCACAGTGTAGAGCAGTGCATTAAAAGTATCTTTCCCAATTTAAATGTGAAGGGTCACTTACAAAAAGGAAAAAAAATGCTGTAAAATTTCACAGGACTGAAATAAAAGTTTAAAAAAGATCTCAGAAAATTTAACTCAGTATTCATGTAGAAGTGATGGGCCAAATCTGAAGTTTTGTTTAGGTGTGAATTTATTGATACTTGAATTGAAATTGCTTTTGTAACTTGAAATGACTGGCGTATTTTTCAATAAAATAAATATGTACAATATTTGAAATGTTCCTTCTTCTGCAGGCGAACATGAATAATACTTTGATCTTTTTGGATTAGAATACTAAATTGCTGAAATTTTCATTCCTTATCTGCATCAACGTGTCTGGCAATTTTGGCCTTACACTCCTGAACTGGCTGTGACTGACTCGTGGCTGTACAACTATTGCTACTCATGTATCAACCTTACCTCAGAAAGCTCATTCTCTGGAAGGGACACTTCCAGCCATCACCATGTGTGATGTCAGTCTCAAGATTCCCAGGCACATTTAACAGTGAAGGAAAGATATTGTTATCAACCATCATAATTTGAATAAGTGTATTGCAAATATTCATCAACCTATGAAGTCTACTGGTACTTTTTAATTAAAAAAAGACAGAAAGTTCAAGAAATTTAAATTATTTGTTCTGAATGACATAGCTGCTTTTTAAATCAAGCGACTACACTCCTAAGATGGGTATCTTTTTGCTCATATCACAAACTGAAGAAAGACAACTAGTTTTAAAAGGTACTCTACATTCCTTTGTAATTCTATTCCCTCTTGTGCAGTATTTATCTACAGTATGGATTTATCTTTAAACTTCTAAGAATTACTGCTAAAACAATGTATTGATGAAATGAGGGTCCCTGAAAGTTCAGTAGCTAACTATTTCAAAAATCATAAAGAAGCTTGTTTTTTATTATTCTTGCCTCTTCTAATACATCCATGATTTAAAACGTTACTTAGTTGGCAAAATATGTATAAATAGAAACTGTCACTTTGAGAAGATGGAGGAGACATTTATAAACAAATGAAACTTCTAAACCCCCTCTTTTGAATCAAATAAATATACTAATATTAAAACAAAATGTTCTTTATATCACCTGTGAAACTCTGT
Source organism: Myrmophylax atrothorax (assembly GCA_026770055.1). NCBI lineage: Eukaryota > Metazoa > Chordata > Aves > Passeriformes > Thamnophilidae > Myrmophylax > Myrmophylax atrothorax. The sequence continues at coordinate 6,474,047 of JAOXXN010000265.1, forward strand.
ATGCATATCCTTCAGTTACATGTTTTTTACTGCAGATTGCAATGTATCACTAAGTTGCCAAGCCTAATTTGGGGAGGTTGGCAGAAGACTCAGAACCAGTCCTGTCCATACACAAGAAAGCAATGGGAACCCAGCTTCCTGTCTGCCAGAAGCTGGGAGCCTGTGCTTCATCCAGGGATGAGGGCCTGTTGCTCATCTTGCACAGAGCCCTCATCCCTGTTTCAGTTGCACAGCATGTTACTTCCAGCATGTTACCACCTGTCAGCTGAGCCACATGGCAGCCCCTTGTCCCATCTTCCCTCTGGCACCCGGCAGAATTCAATGCAGCAGGGACATGATCCCTGACAACTTGATCTAGTGGATCTCATCCCTGCTCATGGCAGGGAAGTTGGGATGACATGATTGTTAAAGTCCCTTCCAACACAAGCATTCTATGATTTTATGATTCTGTGATTCTCGGATTCTATGATGCTGGGTTTGGTGAGCTACTGTGTGAGGCAGCAACAGTGTCATATTGCTCCAGATGTCTAAAATGTGCTGGTTTTCCTCTAAAAATAGAGTAGTCCAGCCAGCGCAAGAAGTGCACTGTACTGCATCAGTTTGAGCACCTACACCAGCTTGAGTCACATCCTTGAGGAGATGATACCCTTAAAGGGACAATATTCCTTGTGTGGTGAATATACAATTTCTGCTAAAGAATTTTACAGCATGACTTAGATTAACTGTTATACATCATTAGTATTTGTCCAAACACATGGTTCTTGCCCTTCCACAGACGGACAGAGAGGCACAATGTAAAAGATCTGTCCAAGTTAATAGATCAAGTTCTGGATTTTAAACTCTAAATTAAGAATCAACAATGTACTAGAGAGCATGTATTCAGTAAAGCCAAGGGAAAACCAGGAGTTGCAAGTACTTCTGCAAATTTTAAGTTTATATTGGGAAAGAAAAATATATCCTCACATGTCACCCTTACAAGATAATCTCCGCAGTAGTTATATTCTCTCTCTTTTTACAACATCCTCTCAAAGAAAGGATGTAACATTAAATAATTTATTTATGCTTATCCTGAATGATTGTTTAATCATTGCTTTGCTTAGGAGAGTTCCTTCCCAGGGAAGTAAGTACCTTAAAAATGCAGACATCTATATAACCTGAAAAATGTAAAATATTATTCTGTGCTCAAAGAACTGTTACTGTTAGAATTATCTCCTTCTGCAAAAGAGGAACCTGCATATCAACTGAAATTCTGTTTGTCAATGGAGGGAAAGAAATACTTGTTGTCTGAAACACGCAGCTTGAGACCTTAAATTATTCCCATCATCTGGAAAATAACTCTAAAATTCAAAGACTGTTAGTAGAGTTTACTACTGGAGCAGCAAATTGCTTTTGTCCTAAGAAGAAGCTAAGGTACTAGGTCTTTACAGTATTGTCTCTTTCCTTACTGTTGTGACAGAAGAGCATGACAAAGTGATAGGTGAACCCAAATGCTCAGTTCATAATGGGCTGTGAGTTTAAGGTCAGTCCTATATGAAAGTTCAAAGATTTAGGAGCAAATTCAGGATATTTTTATGCGTGACTTTCCCCCAGAGCTAAAGGTTGAAACGCCACCCCTCAGCTACGTACCTAGTAAAGCTTACTGTTGTTTTTGCTGTTACTGAGATTTGCTGACTGGCATTGAGAAGAGGGAGTTTGTATAAATATGAAGGGCTAGGAAGGGTCTTATAAAAAAGAACAAGTGGAGTCATAACTAGGGTAAATTTTTGAATGCAAGTTTTTGCTATGAACAGCTCATGGACTCTGGGAACTCCATTTTATTGAAAGGTCATTGTGAGAGGACCACCAACATAAAACTAAAAGGAAAGCTGTTGACCAAAAAAAAAAGGCTAATGGTTTGGAAGATTTTTCAGATACTTAAAGCAAAAGATAGGTCATTCTCTGAAGAAAGATATTGAAGTTTTGTTCAGTAATGGAGAAACTATTTTTCAGGTTTCTGTAGATGTGACTTTTCCCTAATCTGTAGCCATGAGACCACTATCAGATCAGCAATGTGTGAGCTGTGGTGAATTTTATGGATAAGTGCAGTGCAACTGCCAGCGTGCCCACATTAGTGTAAGTGTAGTTTCTCTTGGACTTTTTTTCACTGGAATAGAAGATATTACAAAGTGTACTGAGTACAATATGAATATTCTGATCCTCTGTTTCATAAGCTAAAATTCTAACACTGATAGTTTTTTGTGTAGCTTTATATCATAGAGGATAATTTCTTCTAAATAGCTCTTTGGAAATTTTTCCTAACTGAATACACAAAATCCTCATAGTCATTAGTCATCTGGCCTGCAATTGCCCATTACTTTAAGATGTGGCAACGGAAAGACAATCATTCTAATTGTCAGAATTTGGTTTTGGGGATGTGCTTATAAACCGTATTGAATTAAACAGGAATTGCATGTAAGAGAAAAAAAATGTCTTTTGCCATATTTTGAATTTAATCTAAAACTATTCCATGAAATTCCAGGTCTTCTTTAAATGCATATTCCTGAATTGCTGGAATTTTTTAAATATTATCTTCCAGTTAAATGGTACAGATTAAAGGTCAGACTTATTATAGGCAAGATTTCATCCTAAGTACAAAATACCATTATCAACTTTCATGTATTTATATTTTCCAAATCTCCTTCATATTTTCCAGTCACGCAAAATAATCAAGTCTAATCTACTTTGTTTGTGTCCTTCCATTATTCCTGGAATGGGAAAATACTTAGAAAATGCCTTCATCTTTGAGCTATGAAATGTTTCCTCGGTGAGTTGGTTTGGTTTATTTTTTACTCCTGTCACTATCTACCAGTTCCATTCTTCTCTGGTAGAGATTAATCAATCTCAACTTAATAAAAATGTATCTTTCCACATGGTTTCCCTAAAGCTTTCATATGAAGTACAATTTCTTTTGATATAAGTTTTTAGAAGTTTATATATTTTCAGAGGTTTATGATATAAAGCTTTTTCTGTTGCAGAATAGAGATTAAATGTTCTGATAGAAACTCAGCAGAAGTCAGGAGATATTCCTTTCAGAGACAAAATGCAATTGATTACTTCACTGATCCTATCACACCTCACTGTGGGAAGCTGTAACTCCTGTCTGAAAACTAGTTCAGTATTTGAGTTAGAAACTCAAAGAAGCACCTTCCCAGATGTGCCTGCCTTCAGTATTTCATTTTTCCAGTTTTAACTTGGTCTGGGCCCGGTGTACCACTGAACATCTGCACAAACAGGTCCTTGGCATCTGTCTTGTGGCTTCTTGATTTCTGACTGTATTATGTCTATTCCTCTTGTCTATTTTCACAGTATCTGTGTAAAGATTATTTAGAATTCTCCAGAGATGTCCCAGGCAAGCCAAGGACAATTTCAGGATTATTTTTTTCCCCATGAATTAAAACTTGCTATGAACAATAATTTATTATGTATCTCTTACTGAAAGATAAAATATTTGCAGCATAATGAGAAGCAAATTTGAAATCATTAGAATGACTTGCAAAATAAACTTTACTACAAATGCCTGAATTATCCTCAGTATACAAGGAAACTCCTGGCTTCTGTAAAATTGTTCATGAAAGTGATTACTCACCAAACAATGTCAGAGCTTAATAATGTAATGCAGCATTTAACACATGAAATCATCCTGCTTTTACTATTCCTTTAAGGCTAATTAATTTAATTTTGTTTGTTATTTTATGATGACATTCCATCAATCTATCAGGGTTGATTTTCATTTCAGGTGTGTTATATCTTCATTCATTCCACCTAATTTTTTTGTGAGGTTAACTTGTCTGATTGCAATCCAATTATTTAATCAGGCCAACAATGTTGTATCTAGCTCATACCAACAGTGTTAGCATAAAGTGAGGTGATCAATACAACCTCCACATGAAAAAGAAATAAAGTCTCTTTATCTGTTCTTATCTGTCACATTACTTACAAAATATTTAAAAATGTTTTTAAGATTTGAGAATTTTTACTACATTTGCATTAAATCAATTTTTTTTCCATTTAATCCTTAATAAATATGATGCCAGGGTTTGAGAGGGCATTGATTTTGTACACTATGTCTTTGGGACATTCTTCATAAAGGTAATGGCTAAGACAAAATCCTTTTTTCCTTATTCATCCTCATCATATACAAATCAGAAATTGTTGATAGGTTTCAGAGACCTCATAAAGCTCAGGAAAAAAAAAATCACAATTAAAATCTAATAGAAATAGGAAGAGCAAAATGTTCTCTAGAAGTGCTCAGAAAAATATTTAATGTTTGGGTCATTTTGACTACTGGACAGATACCGAAAGAAGAGTCTCCTTTGGACAAGTAGTTGTCTGACTGACACAAAACAGAGACTCCTGTATATTGTGTGCCAAAATCCCTCTTCTGAGGCATCCTTTTTGGAGCCCAATATCCCAAAGGGCCAGAATCTGAGCTCCTGAGTCATCTATGACATTTTTGTATCTGAGAATATATTACTTTGCCTATATTAAGAAAAAAAAATGCATGAAGAATACATTGAAATTTGTATTCCAGTATAGTGTGTTCCCCTCCAGGAGAAACTAAGTTGCTTTCAAGTTGAGCACTTTCTTTGGGGATGGATTCTGAGCACTGCAGAACAGCAAAGGATGGGGCTGAGCTTCACCTTCCCTCTTTTCGTGCTGTCACAGAATGCAGTGTCTTCAACTGAAAATCCAGATAAGTAACCATAAGTATTTGCATTTGGGGGGAAGGTTTCCAAGCTCCCACAGCTCTAGTCAATCACAGCTCATTGCTCCTAACCTTGTTTTCTCTTTCACGATGGATTTTATCAAGCCTCCCGCTTATTTCACAGCCCACATGCTTTGCCAGCTGTCCTTGCATAATGCAAAACTCGAGGCTGTTACCTATTCAAAAATCAAAGCATCCTTTGAATATAGCCTTTATAGAAGTCCCTTCTACAAACTTTTAAGATGAGCAATAACCATAAATATCAGAGCTAAGCTAAGATAGTTCTCTTTTTCCTTTTTCTTTTTTCTTTTTTTTTTTTAATGCTCAAACCAACCAAAGTACATGTATATAGCTCTGATGGCAAATCACCTTCTGTTGATGGTATGTTTCTATTGAAAGGACTCTTGAGAGTTGTCATGCTTGGGGTCCCTAATAGTCTCTTCTGTCAGAAGAAAATTGGGCTCCTAGTAAAATGTTTGCACTAAAACTGCATAAAAACTAATGACTGTATCAAGCTATGTACATTGCTGGAAGCTACACTCTGCTAGGAGAATTGCTTCTATTTGGAGTTTTGATATCATCGTGCTGTCAAGGGCCTCACATTGGCATTTGGCAGCCAGGACAATTAGTTCATTGCACTTTTTATTGCAGGAAACCTTAAATTCAGCCTGCAGCTTGGTCCCCAGAGGAAGGTGATAATTTTAACAATGATGCTTATCCTGAAATTTTCTAATAAAAAAGTTTAGCTTCATCAAGTTGCTGAATGCCCTTCAAACTTGGGTATGGCCATTCGGAACAGCCAGAGCAGGTGGTTATTGCTTATGTTGTTTTTCAGGTATGGGCCACATAGTGCAAGCTGGGACAAAAATTTAGCAAAACTGCCTTATAAGTCAACCATTAGAAGGAAGATGGAGAAAATTACCACCCAGACACACACACACACACACACACACACACAAAAAATAGAAGTCAAAATGTAAAGCAAATCCTCAGCTCCAGCAGCAAGAAAACTAGTTATACTGAGGAATCTACTTCTTTTGCTATAACAGAACGCTGTTTGAGAGAAATGCTGGTCTGAAGGGACAGGCAAGAATTTAATTAGGGGTGACACTACTCTGGTCTCTTTTATATAAAAAATGAATTGAAAAATGACACTTTTTTTCCAAAATCAACACTTACTGATTGCATTCTGACACCTGTAAAACAGAAACATTAGATTGTAACTGTCACATTTCCATTTCTACATCAATGCCAGACCCTTCCATGGGCACATGGTACCAGGACAATGTGGGAGCTGGTAGGTCCCTCAGCTGGGGGGTGTCAGGGCCTTCTGGGTATGGCAGAGTCAGGAGCAGAGAGAGTCAGGGGAGAATGCAAGGAGAACTGTATCCTCAGTTTTCAAGCACCTCCCAGGCAATGGGGATGGGACATTGGCCTGGCCCCTGGCTGGGCATGGGAGGACTATGACAAGGCTGGAGATGGCATCCTTTGATCCTTTCACTAGACTGGGTTGCTCCAAACCCTGTTCAACCTGGCCTTGAACAATTCCAGGGATGAGGTATCCACAACTTCTCTGGGCAACCTGTTCCAGTGCCTCATCACCCTTACAGTAAAGAATTTCTTCTTATTATCTAATGTATACCTACCCTCTTTCAGTTTAAAGCCATTCTCCCCTTGTCCTGTCACTACGTGCCCTTATAAAAAGTATTTCTCCAGTTGTCTTATAGGCCTCCTTATGTATTCCTATTCTGATCAATACCTCATTGGATATCAAATTGTACAGCTGTAAGATGAAATCATGGACATCTCTGGTATTTGACAATAACACAAAAATCTGGTTTTTGGTCTAAGTCTCTTAATAAACACTGCATTTATGCATTAGGTATTGAATTATAAAGCTCTCCATGCTAAAGAAATATCTGGATGATCTGAAAAGCATAAAGAATTTAAGTGCTGTACAAAACTATTATCAAAACTTTTATTTAGATATGCAAATGTTTGACATGTAAGAATACTTACAGTTAAAAAGAAAAAAATTAAAGCAGCTAAAATAACTTTAAAGCTAAAATCTGTTTTTCAAAATATTGTGAAGACATTTAAAGTCCCTGTATTTCAAAGTGTAAGGCAATAGCTTGGGATGCAGAAAATAGAAATATAAATTATTTCCTTTGTCTGAATTAACATTTTGGAAAAAAACCCCACCTTTGCCTTTCTGTCCTCTGAATTTGTCTAGAGTCTCTTAAAGTTGTTTCTCCTATAGGCTGGGCCAGCACTGTCAATATCGATTATAGAAGCCCCAACTCTGTGTCTTCTCCCTCAAGGTTCAAGCCTTTGAAAATGTTTCTCCTTTTCCACTGTACTGATTCTGAATCAGAAAAATAACTCCCCTGAAATGGAAATTCAACAGACTATTATTGTGCATGTCTACAAAGAATAACCAAGTTATCTAGCCAATCCCAGTTTAGGGAGTAAAATCCTGAATGCTGATGCTGCTTGAGTTCAAAAACATGGTGTTCAAAGAAATAGAGAAACAATAAAGGCTGATATTCCCTTAAGAGCCATCATTCCCCTAATAGAGGATTTCCCTGAGGTTTACAGCCATCTAGCAATATTGCTTCACTTCTCTGCTTTGAATTATGCTCGAGGACAGCCATATAACTGAAGCTGATGAAACTGAGTTCACTAAAAGGTAAAGCAAGTTTGCATATACCTTCACCTTTTCTAGTTTTTGTTGCATTTCTTGTTTTGCACATTTGACAGATTATTGACATTTATAAACTATATAAAAATGGAAGTTAGTGTCTGTGATGCATTAAGAAAAAGAAAAAAAAATCCCATGTTTTTAAGGCATCTTTCAGAGTGTACCACACAAACAAAAGTCTAATTTATGCCCATCACCCTAGAGCCACCTCATTATAAATGCTATAGGAACAATTCAAAGCCCAAGCTGATGGATTCTTTTCTATTACTCCATGGTTTTGATCTTATTGACACAATGGAAGTTTTGTTGTTGATTACAATGGGACTAAGGTTACGCTATAGAATTGACACCAAACCTGAGTGCCACCCTTCACCAAGGTGGGATCCTTTGCTCCCTACAGCCACCCTGAGCTTTGCAGCTCAAGTCCAGCTGGCCATGAGCCAGGTAACCAGTGGCATATGGAGGTGTCTTAAGCACATTTTGTGTTCTTGGCTCAGATTCAGACTGAAATTGCTGCCAGAAAATACACATGTGTCATTTGTGTGTTTGGAATGGGAAAGAGGAAGAATCTGGCATAGAGCTCCACGTACCAGAGACTTGAGCTAATAACATTATGTCCTCAGGTTAGGAATGAGATCCAGTGAGACACTTATACACCTAATATGTATCTTGGGTAGAATATTGGCTCTTGAGTCCAAGTAGTTAAGACTTGTCCCAGGAAATGGAATTCAATGCTCAATATAACGATTTCTACATTTTACACACTGTGTCTGGTGATGCTTTAACACAGAGTTTATGAATAGCATCTTAGTGTTCACATGTCTCCCTGAAGAGTGTTCTGAATTCAGCCCCTCTGTTTTGATTTCTCATGTTCGAACATGGTGAGATTCTCAGCAGAGTTGTACCACTTCAAGAGCTAATCTTTCAGCTTTGGCTCTTACCTGCTGCTTAGTAGATTTTCTTTGGATGGAAAAGATTTAACTTGGAAATTTTCCACATCAAACTTTTAGTATCTAGGTAAAAATCTTAAAAACATAAGACTATTATGTAAGTTTGTAGAGGTCACTGATTTGTTTGAAAAGTCTAACATACACCTCTTGTATAAAAATATAAAAAATATATAAAATCCAATGCACACAGAGAAGTGTTGAATGGTTTTGTACAGCATGACCTGTGGGGTGGCTCAAGGGTTTCCTGTTCAGAATATTGACTGTGAACATAGCACACTTTTTGTTCAGTGTATAAGATATACAAATGCTCATGTGAATACCAATAATGCTACACAGTAAGCCGGTCACCTGCAATGGCACCATGGTGATGCTTAATGCTTTATCAGTGTGAGCCCAAGTCCAAGTGAACACTCTCTCGAATCTCTTATATTTTAGCTGCATTTCCCATACATTGCTGTCTTTTTCTGTAATTAAAATTTTGCATAAACATCCACTTATCTGACATCCCTTTGACCAGTGGCCTTGATCAATTTAAAAGACAGATTGTTTCTTAGAATGTGTTAATATTTTGTCTAATTGCACTCAGTCATCCAAGAACAACTAGAGAAAAAAATAAAGAAAAATCACTATGTATGCAGGTGAGTTGTTTGGGTTCAGCATTAATAATTTTATAATTCAATAATTAGGGCATCATATTCTGCACAGGGTTCAACATTAAATGCCATAATCAAGCAACTGGGTTTCATCATATTGAAACAATGTACCTGCCAAAGTCATGAGCACTACTATAAAACTGTGTTTTTCCTGTTCAGAAAACATTATATGCTCAGTATGTAATCAAAACTTGTGAAACTTGGATGACTCCCTTGCATTAACAAACATAAGAAAGTATGAAAAGGAAAAACAGATATTCTTTTTTATTATGGGATCAGATTTAGAAATGGAAAGCGGGAAAGCTGAGATATGTCTGGAGAATGAGATCAAAAGTGAAGCTTCCAGATTCTACATATCCTTGTTTAATGAATTAATATTTCATAACCTGAAAGTTCATCTATTATTAAGAGTCTTAGTAGAGAAATAAGTTTAAAAATCTAATATGTAAACATTATTTCGCCTTGCTCTATAAAATGGAGATTGACTTTCTGTCTTGAAACACATGATAAAAACTTTTCACAATCTGGAAATTTCTGTCTTATAATTTGACATTCTATCACTGTAGTTTTTTAGCTGCACTCTTGAATTTGTTTCTACTACTGAAAAATTTGATATATCAAATATTGTGTATTCAAATTATCTACAATTGCTAAATAAAAGAAAAATAAAGAAAAGGGGGGAAAAGGGAGAAGAGTGACAATACATGTGAAGCCAGGTCTTTTGTGCTGAATCATTTAAAATTGCTCTGTCCACACATATTTAAGAAGGAATATCCAAGGATAGGTCAACATGCAAATCATCAACCTGTCTTTAACCAAATAGGTTAATCCATCTGCAAATATGCCTATGTAACTGAAAAGAACTTTATATATGACACTTACACCTGAGTTTAGGGCTCTCTCTTGGAAGCATAGGGCTAGGAGGTCTGGACTGTGAATCCATTCTACTGTGATACAAGGAAACAGGTGAGACAGGATTTGCCACAAGAACTCCTGTACTCCAGTGGGTAAAGAAATGCTCAATTTCAAGTGCTGAAACAGTGCCACTGATTTTTTCCAAGTGTCACTGTGGAGCAAAGTAATCATCACTTGCAGAGAGCCCAGCAAAACTTTTCAACGCTGTGGTTTTCTCTGATTTCTGAGTTTGGGTTATCAAAATTTATAGTCTCTCTTTTATTTTTTTTTCCCCAAGGAAGATATTCTGGATGAAGCTGTGAATTTTTCAAAACAAAATATGTATTTGCTGTTAGACTGAATGACATAGACAACTTCAGAATATGGTGATTCATTTGTAAACTTAATGTAGGATAATCTACAAACACTTCTTATGCTTTTGGTCTCATTATTCTCTAGACCATGGCATTGTGCAGTCTCTTCTAGAAGCAATCATTATCACATTACTCCTAACTAAATTAGAATAACATAGTTGACGTTTATCAGCAAGATATCTGGTTTCCCAGGTTTCCAATGGTTTTATTAAAACTCTTTTGACTTGTCTAATGGAATTATTTCCCATGAAAACACATTTTAAAGAAAAGCCAGACTACTGGCTTTCATGCTGTCATCTTTTACAAACCTGTCCCCTGAGATTTCAGCTATGAAGATCAGTCACTATCTTGAAGGTTAAATATGACACATAACTTTCTCGTGAAGTCTGATAGCCTCCAGATGCGAAGTGAGCTCAATGCATGCCTGCTAATCAAAATTTTCTCATTTACTGACAAATTTGGAAGCTTTTGTGATCATAACAAGTACTTGCACAGCACATCCTTCAATGAAAAATATGGTGGAACTGCATTTGGTAGAAGGTTTCTCCCCTCGTTCTCTTCTCTCCCACCAGATCTCCTGTGTCTTTCACATGGAAACTGGTTCCTCCATGATTTCCTATGCAAGTCCTGCATTTCTTACCTGGGACCAGGTCTGCTGAGATACCACTGACAGCACTGTCTGTTGTGTCTGCACGGCACATGAGATCTGCGTGGGGCCACTCTCTACCCCACTGCCATCAACTGGCCTGTTCCTCTGCTGTTACACTCAGCCTCCAGATCACATTGGATATTTGCAAACCTGTTACTAGGAATCAGTCCTGATCTGTGCTAATTTCCAAGCCATTTCTAACTGGTCTAGCTCACTCAGACCACTACCATGTTGGAGACCATTTTAATATTTTAGATCTATTCCCAGGAATATTCTCTTGCCCCTAACTAGTACACATCTAGCCATAATGTCTGGCTGTAGAGTCATACTTTAAATAAAATTGACCTGTGAAGTTGGAGCAATAGGATAATAATAAACACAAAGGAATTAAAATAAAGGCAAACTTAATGCAGTTGTGATTTTTAAAAACTATAAAATAATAAATATTTCACAAAAAATGTTTTGACTATTCATTGGAAACAAATGTTTCTTAACAGGAATTAGGGTTTTTTGGACAGTGTCTTGGGTTGAACTGGCAAAATGCCAACTGCCCCAGAACAGGGAAAAAGTATTCCTCCCCCCACCCCAACCAGCCAAGAGAAAAG
>JAOXXN010000265.1:6496644-6513393 GCA_026770055.1 Myrmophylax atrothorax
TGATGAAAATTGAAAATGCTCAGGTAGATTAAAGGGCTTTAGGAGTGAAATGTTTCTTACTGATTGCTTATTGTTAGCAACCCTTTGATTTTGATGTTAAAGTGACTCCATAATTTCTAGTTCTTTCCCTCTTTGTGAAAGAAAATCATCTTCTTCATCTTTCTTTTTTTCTTTTATGAAAGATTTTATTTTTTAATATGTAGGTAAAAATGGAGATGGAAAACAAACATTTAGTCAACTGAAGGGAATGGCTTGTGATCAGATCTTTCATTCAACACAATCACTATAAACACTATACACTGAGTCACTCTGATGTATATCTTGAAGAGCCACAGCTTAACTAAGGTTGTCAGGCCTTACTCTAGCATCTAGGTGCAGCTGTTCCAGACTTATAAAATTAATATCAGCATTTGGAAGTCTGTTTCAATTTGGACAAGTCAGTGGCTCTGTCTGACTTCTGTAACTGCAAACTGTACTTTTTCAGCACAGCAGCTGTGAGAGTAGTATTGATAAACAGAAAGAGGGGAAAAATAGAGGGATGGATAATTGTTGCTAGGAAAAGTATATATGTTACTACATCTGTGACCTTTCTTGGAAGAATCCTGCTGTACTTGCAAAACATCTTTTCTAAGACAGAGAAGTTGTGCTGTATTTACTCACATGAGATGTAACCTCCAAGCATAAGAGCAAAAATCCTTTAATATTGACTTCGGGATCTGCTATTACTGTAGCTGTGTTCTAAAAGTCATAACAGAAAATGTTGTCTCAAAAATGAAATAAAAAATTTCTTAAATAAATTATCTAAATGAGAAGGCAGATTCAGATTAATTTTTTCAGTTTTTATTATCATATCACTCATGATTGCAGAGGCGGAACTAACAAAATATGTTCAATGCAGACAATAAACCCCTCAAAACTAAATTTACTTTTAGTGAGTGAATAGTTAGGAAAACAGAACCACACAGACATGATTAAAGTAAGACAAATGCAGAGAATTTTGATATTTTTCTGGCATGCAGTGCCTGTTTGATACAACAGGATTCCTAAGTGCAAGAATAGCTTCTCACCTATTCTAGAATGGAGTAGCCACAGTAGCTTCAATTGCTCACACCTTGTTCCCATTTATGACCTTTTCATCTGCCTCAACTGTAGTTGTCCATTTCAGAAAGCTGTCTCTACAAAAGTTCAGATTAGTTTTGTTTCTCAGTTTCTTTATTTATTCTCTTCTTCCCGGTGTTTATGTCCTGTCTGGAATATGATAAAATTAAGCATCCAGTTTTCACACAGGCCATATGGATGCAATGGCACAGGGCTCAAATCAATCCAATGCAAAGCCACCCTGGGAGCAGAGGGGAACCTTACAGCTCCATGGCAGCACCTCTCCACATTCGTCCCATGTTTTTTCATGAATCTGTTTGGGTTTGGGCACTAGTTGTTATTAAGGCAATAACATTAGACAAACACCATACTAAGCTTCTCTCACTAGGCACTTTGAAACTTTGCCAAACTGTTGTTCCAGTTGTTTACTCCATTAATCCTAAATTTTTCTCATCTGTGCAGAGATTTGTTGATCTCTGCCACCTAAATAGTTAATCTCCACAAATGAATTAGAGCTGTTTGTTGGGATTCCAGATGCCTCACTTTGCAAAGATACTGGCTGCTTTCAAGGTACTTTTCTTTGGTGTATATTAATGGGTATTTGACAAAAAGGGTGTACAATGGCCAATTCAAAGAATGGAAAAATCAAACAATTATGTCAGCAATGTGAGAAAGTAGTAGAATAGCACATCCTGGAATGCAAATTATTTTCATTTCATTATCAGATATGACATTTTTATTTCAGCATCAGATATTCTTTATTTGCTTGCTTCTTTTAACCTACTTGTTGTTGTATAGTGTAGAATCTTTCTTGATTAAAACACCTTTGAACAGAGAAAGGCTGTCTTATTCTAATTATTAAAAATGTACAAAAGGCAAACATTATGTGTAATTTTTACTCAGTCTAAATTCATCCACTGTCTATCTCCCACCTGCTAATCAAAGGTAGACAAAAGGTCTGGTCTTTTGCCTCCCATATTGTGTTGTCTCTTGGTAAAATCTCACTTTAAATTGCAGAGTTGCATGACAGGAAAAATCTTTGCTGAAGAGCATTATGTTTCCATTGAATAAATTTTAACTGGAAACCATGAGAGTTCAATCTTGTTGCTTTTTCCAGCTTGATTCCATCAATTATCTCTCTGAAAGAATAATTATCATAGTAATTACAAAGTAAAGAATATGAAATATTTACCTACTATAAATGATCCTGTAATGTCATGAATTTTAAGAGAGATTATTCCTTGCTGTAATTTTTCTGGACAGACCTGATGCTTTCCTTCAGCTGAACAGAAAGATTTATAAAAAGTATTTAAGGGCTCAGACCTCATCAATTTTGTGTTCAGTTTTATGACTAAATACCCTTCACACTTTCCTCTCAGTCTTACTGCTTTTTGCTCTTGACAATAGAAAAACACCATTGTTCCTTAGAAGTGTTTGAGGTTAAATACAGTAAAGACAAATAGATGCTGAAGAGTTCAATTTTAACACTAAGGCAAGAATTTTGCCCTAATTTTGGACTCTGTGCTTGGAGATGGTAAATTTATGCATCTTACAAAACCTGCTTGACAAAAAAAAGGCTGCCTCAAAGATCTGTGGGTTTTGATATCTTTGAAAAATATTAGTAAGAACTGAAAAACTTAAAATTCTGTTCAGCCTATAATCATCATGTTACTCCAGTGACACTTCTATCATATAACTGAGAGGGAGAAAACCTGCTTTGTTTTCTTCTCCATCCTCATAATGTAGGTAAGAGTCTAAAAAAATACCTCTGACAACACAACAAACAAGCTGTCAGTGAAAGATATGGACAACTTTACCACTTTGGCAAGCCTGAAATCATTATATACTGCTATAATTAAAAAATAACTACAATGGAGGATTAATAAACAAAATGCCATCTGTCAGTGGTTTTGTTCAAAAAGAGATCATGTTAAAAGAATAATCTGAAGGAGAGAAAGCAGTGATTTAATGCAATAGCATCATCTATGAAGGACCAGAGAGATACCGACTTGACCTGGCCTGGGAAGACAGCACCAAAGGACAGGCAGTGCTGTATTTTCTGCTGAGATCCAGAGAGGCATAGTGCTGTTTTGAAGCCTCTGCTTTACACATATGAGCAGCAAACAGAAGGCAGTCCTCCAAGATGCAGGATTTGGGGGAATGCAACCAGACAGCCGCAATTAACATGGTGGGTGAGGGTCCTGCTATGGGGGCTGTGCTCAAAGCTGAGCTCAGGAATTCTACAATTCAGGCTTGTATGGGAGTTCATGACTTCTGTAGTGCAGCTTGTTGCAGCAGGCACTGAGACTAGACCAACACAGTAGAAGGATGGGTTTGTCTACAGGGTATTTTAAGAGAGGTTTTGTGTCCAAACATGAAAGCCACACCTCAAACTCAGTGCACAGCCAGATCAAAACTATATCAGTTTCAGAGCTCACATAGGTCTTCTAAACTCCTACAACCTGAACACAGAAAATAGTTGTTATCTTGGAAGTCCAAATTAAATACAGGAAATTGAAAACTGAGATAAATGCAGATGCAGTGAAATTATAGACACAATTTAAAGTGACTCAGTTTATACAAGCTGAGTTTTAAAATCCTACTAATAGAGCAGTTTAAGATGGAATGAGGAAACATAGATATTCATGTTCACTTTTTTTTATTTCAGAAATTATAAATTTCTCAAGATTAATATATAGACATGTACCTACCTTTGTAACATTAAAGGGGCCATGTTTTGGGTTCATAGGATCATAGATTCATTGAATGGTTTGGCTGAAGATCACCTGTTTCCAATCCCCCTGCCACAGGCAAGGACACCTCCCACTAGACCAGGTTGCTCAAAGCTCCATCCTACCTAGAAATGAACATTACCAGGGTTGGAACTTTCGCATCCTCTCTGGGCAATCCGCTCCAGTGTCTCACCACCCTCACAGTAAACCATTTCTTTCTAACATCTAATCTATATCCACTCTCTTTCAGTTTGAAGCCATTCCCCCTTGTCCTGTCGCTGCAGTTCCGGATGAGGAGTCCCTCTCCAGCTTCCTTGTAGGCCTCTTCAGATACTGAAAGGTTGCTATGAGGTCTCCATGCAACCTTCACTTTTCCTGGCTGAACAGCCCCAATTTTCTCAGGCTGTCTTCATAGGGGAAGACACAGGTTATTGTGGTGCTTTGAAAACAAGGAACTTCATGTAGTTTTGCAGACTTCTATCAGCAATGAACAGAGATCAAAGGCTTAAATTAATATGGAGATCCCTTCTAATACAGGTTTCTGTCATTATTATATTAACTTCTTCACTAAATCCAGTGTTGTGCATTTATTGACCAGTACTAGCCTACCTAACAGAGATGAGAGCTCTCTGTACCCTTGTACAGAAGCCTGTCTCTTGGCTGCTGAAATATGAAGGTTTCACAGATAAAACAAACAAATACAAAAACCCTCGCAAACCAAAACCATAAAAATAGAAATAACATCCTTGTTGAGGCTGCTGGATCTTCAATGACAATCACTTTAGCCACAAAGCAGCTTCCACAGAATGGTCTGCCATCTTGCCTTGATGCTTTTATTTTGAAGGATCGTTTCTTTAACATCTATCCATCTATAAAATACATCTAAAGTGCAGACTTCAAACATCAGTACACCTGAACTTCCCTGTCTTTGAGCCAGCCTTGTGACTTTATCAGCTTCTAGATGAAGCTGATGATTTGATAGAAACATGTGGTACCTGTTGGGGTTATAAGGCAGACCGAACCCCCAGCCTGCAGCTGTGGTGTGATCTTTCTAGTTCAAAACAATTATTCTCTGCATTGTACAATGTGATACATTCCCTGGCACAAGTGCAACTCTGCAATGTCTCTTGTTTTATGACTTCATACACTGGACATTGCCTCAGGTACTGGCTCAGCAACAGACTGGGCAGTAAGGAGACTGAACGTGTGCAGGTTGTGCATCTTGGCCTGCCAAGAGTTACAGATGTGATTGATCTTACTTGCATGTTTCCATTTTAGCCATTATTTCTGGACCTTTGTATTACTGTGAACTGAAAGCAGCACTCACATAACATCAAATTTTTAAAACTTCGGAATTAAAATGCTTCCATTCCCACACTTTTCTGGAGTGTTCCACATTGTATTTATTTTATTGGTTTGCAGTTGGTTCTCCTCCATCCATTTCTGTGGAATTTCTTAATGCACCATTTCTTTTATTTATAGTATTTTCTTCAACTTACTGATTAACTTTAGGCTAGACTTTTCCTTAAGGTTAGGGCAAGAAGCAAAGTCTTCAAGGTCTGGAACACATAAGAAAATAAGCAGTAACAGTTGTTATTTTTAGGGATCCCAAAAGAAAGTGAAAAGTTTTAAATAAATATTTTGGCATCTAGATCACATTGAATACTAAGGATTTACCCTAAAATGCCTTTACTAACCCTAGAAATCACTTCTGAAACTAGCTATAGACTAGTGTATGAGCCTGTGGTGAAGACAAGGTTGTGGAAATTACCAGTATTGTTATCCATGTTGGGTTGAATCACGGGCTTTCTGTAAAATATTATGTGACTTGATTTTTTTGTTGGAAAACTAGAAGAACTTTAAGTATTTCCAAACTTTCCTCTGGCTTGCTTAGAGAACTTACTTAAAAAAGCTGCTAATCCTTCACTAAGGAAAGCTCCAGTAGGGCTCTGATTATAAGCATGGCCTTGCGATACTACAAAACCTTTATTTTAACTTCCATAAAAGACCGAGTGAATAAAGTTTTCCACACAGCAGATCCTTCTCAAAAATAATACCATGTCCAAAATATCTAAGTATTTCCTATGTACAGTTTCAAAAGTGCAAAGATTAATGCAGATGACCAAATGGGAAGATTCATTAATAACTGGACTTTCCTCCTAGAGCTACCAAAAACCTCAGCCAATCAGCATTCCCAAATTCAATGTTAATTCTTTATTTGAATGTCTGTCATTAAATGGCAGAGTCAGTATTGTTAGTAAAAATCCACAAGAAAATCTGTTCCCCAGCATGGAATAAAATTTAGATCTATTTATCCATGCAAGGGACAATGTGATTGACCACACAAAAACCAGAAGATTAAAAAGAGTAGTGATTAAGAAGTTTATTTGTTACATTTTGCTGCTGTCCAATACAATATCAATATGTCCTGAACAGATAACTATTTTTATTCCACTGATTACATCTATCTATTAAACTCAGGGTGCGGCAAAGTATCTGTAGTTAATATCTGTCTTCAGGTCTCACATCCAGTACAAAAGAGTTTTTGCCGTTCGATATCAGTTCTCATTATCCATATCAGAATAATTTGCTATGTCTGTCTTTGAAAACTGAGAGTGAGATCTGCTAGGCCAGTATTTGATTGTTGAAAGACCTGATATCAAATGCTTCCCAGACTTCTCTTTTGAAATCAGTAGAGGTCTAAATCTGCAGTAAAATTATGTAGTGTCTGTGTTCTAAAGGACACATACCTTCCTACTCATCTACTAAAAAACCCAGAAAACCTAAACATCTTTTTTTGTCTCCATTCTTGGCATTCATTTATAATTTTCTCACCTGTCATATTTTTGCTGACGAATATAAGATCCCCCCAAATATTTTTTTACCACAGGTATGGTTGTTGTAGTGCCTGAATTCCGGCATGGAAAGAACAGTGCAGAGATTTACTTTGTCCACTAGGTGGAAGCAAGACCCCACGTCTGGAGAAAAGCAGCCTAAATTTCAGTTCCTAGTTTATACCAAAAATGACCAGAACCAATCGGGTAGCAGGTGATTGCCTTTGCGCAATTCAGCCTTCAGCTGAGTTTTATCAGCATTAGTGCTTCACCCCTACATAAAATCAGGTTTCATCTTCTGAATTTGTGTTAGCAACCTCTGAAATTCAGACTTCTAATTCAGATATGTTTTTATCTTTTTAGTTCTGTTTTTTGGTTGTTTATTTTACAAAAAGAGGAAAAAGAAGAAGAAAAACCAACCATCAGACATTAAATTAATTTCTGAAAAGTTTCTAATAAACACAAATATTATTGGTTTTATTTCTCATGGGATGGGTTTTGTTCCTGGTTGAATTAAAAAAAAAGAAAAAGAAAAAGAAAGCTTTTTGAATCTCTCATTATCCCAAGAAATCTTTGCTGCTGCACTTTCTGACTTTTGCCTTGTCTTGGCCACGACATGACCCAGCCGCTACAGCGGGTCTCCCAGCACTCCTGTTACCTTCAGTCTGCTCTCTGAACAGCTGTGTGTGGGTGCTCTGCTGGATGAGAATAACACTGTCCCCGGTGTTCCACTCTGTAACTAGTTTGGAATATGCAAAATATTAAACATTTTTTTCTTTGCAATAACTGTGTCTAGTAAAAATGAAATCTTGTAATCATATAGTTTGAGAACAGGGATATAAAAGGAACTTAAAAGAAAATAGAACTTTCGGTTTCTAAAGCCTTATGCCGTCCACAGGACAGTTTTGGAGGGGTAGAGATTTGGGAACTCATAGCAGAGATTGGAGGGGTACATTTGCTGAAGGTCAAGCTGGCTGGTTCTCGAGCATACACTTCAGGTCTGATAAGAAAATAGAGTCCCTAGGACTAGGGACATGCTTGCCAGGCCTTCTATTTAGAGACTGAGACCAGCTTCAGATCAGAAGTGAACATGTGGAACCCACATGTGTTTACAAGTTAGCTGGGGCCTAGGAGAGCCTCTGGCTATTTATCCATGTGTCTGTCAGTACCCTGCCTTCCTGCATGCTGGATGTCAGCATGCAATCCTTCTCTTGTGCTTCTGAGTGCTCAGATTTTTCATTTGGTTTGTGATTTTACAGGGAGAAAATAGTAATGATTAAAAAACCCAACAAACCAAAACAACAACAACAAATCCCCAAACAAACCCACCTTTCAACACCATGTTACTGCAGTTAATGTAGGTTCTATGGTTGACCATTTCTATCACTGTTAGTGTTTTATGGTCACATAGAGGCACATAAGTAAGAACATTCCTGTCACATAGATTAACTTTCTTCTAAATTTTAGCTACTATCATAGTAGTAGTCAGAGACAGGGACAGTAGCCTCTGTTAATAAGATGAAATCTGTTGATATGGATAAGCTGTTCTGTGTTTGAGATTGATAACTTTTCCTGCATGGCACAGTAACATGTTGTAAAGACATGTTTTTTCCAGAAAAATTGACCTTTTTATAAATGTAGTGATAAGTGTGCACTCAGTGACTGAGCAATACTCAGTGTTGTACAGGCAAAGTAACTCATGGCTGGGAGAGCTCCATGTAGGAGGGGTTTCAGTAGGGCATAGGTGAGAGGTGGTGCTCATGGATATGATTGTCTTGGGATCATCAAGGTAATATTCCTCACATGTTCAGCGCACCAATTTGAAGGTGATGACATAAGCTGCTAGAGCATGTGCCTCCTACGGCTGAGTGGCTTTAAACACCCTCTCGATAAATCCTTTGTGTGAGGACTGCTGCAGGCTGAAGTACAACCTGAAGAAGCAGGGAAAACAAGGCTTGTGGCAGTTTTGGGTAGTGGGATTGGAGACTGAATTAAAAAAGCCATAAAGAAATATTGTTGCTCTGGTGCCTTTTAAAGTTTTAAGATTACAAAGGGCTCATACATTAGTTTTGGCATTCAAGCCAGTGTCTTGATTCTGAATCCTCGCACTACAGAGTAAGACCAGACTTTAGCAGACTTAGTCCCATGTAAGACTTGTGTGATCCCTTTTCCAGATTCAGTGATTCCTTCTCTTCTTTCCTCAAATTCCTCAAAAGCATCTTTGTTATGACTATCTTAAAGGAAATCAAAGATCAAAGGTGGGAGGGCAAGGCAAATAATTTGCTTTCCTTATACCGCTTTATTCCTCTACGGGACTTCTCTATCTGAGTTCTTTACTCTGAAAGCTCAAGAAAGAGCATATCTTTATATGTCATGTCCCAATTCTGCAACTGCCAAAAGTTAATGTAATAAGGGAATATTCAAAATGAAAGAACTGACAAAATCTGTGGCATCTCCTCACAAAACTGTATCCTTAGGTCTTTTTATGCATGTAAACACATAGGTAGTAGAAGAGACAATTAACATTTGGGTGCAATGCCTTGAAGGAGAAAAAAAAAACAAACAAAAATATGATCAACTACATTTGAGGTCTCATCACTCTTGTATATCCTTATAATTTCTTCTTACTTCAATTTTTACTGACTTTTTTCTTCTTTCAACAACTCCTGCAGTACTTTTTCAACTCTAAACTCACAAGTAGAATAATTTATTTTAATAACATCTTTTCTTTAGCTTCTCACTGAATATCATTTGCAATGTTCCCAAGCTGTGCTAACTACAGAAGCATTAGAGCAATGATTTAATTATTTCTATCTCAGTATTTATTCAAGGCAAAAGTTCCCTGACAAATCTCAGATCCTCTACATTTGTTTTAGAAAAGGACCTTATGTCATGAATACTAAGCAATCAGGTACTCCTACTGAAGTAGTCCCTAACCACTATTTAATCTTGTTAGCAAACTGTGGACATTTCTGGCCAGACTTGTTGCTCTACAAGCAAATAATATCTTTGATGTTCCTTCCTTGTAGACCTCCCAATCCCTGTTCTTCATAATGAAATAGAAACAGCCATCATACTGTACAGATGTACTTGCAAAGGACTTCCACAAAATATTGTACTATAACACACAATAATCCTTGTCTGAGGAGAGATAAATGACCTGGAATGTACAGTCTTTATCAGACTTTTAAATATGGAAAAAAATTTGGGAAAATATGCTTTGACAGGAACACTTAAATAAAGCTTTTCAGGGAAAAGATTTTTGTTTCCAAAAGTAACAGGTCTGTTCTAAGTGACGAGTTTCCTGACAGTGTCTTCTACTGAGGATGGAATAGAGGACATTTGAATTCAGGATATTTACCTTATGCAACCTCATCATTGAGGAAAAGAGGAGATTGAGAACACTGAAGAGAAAGATTCTTTCCTGCCAAACATTTCTTTTTACTAAGTCTGAAACACTGGTGCTTTTCAAGTTGTTTGGGTGAAGAGAGATGAACCACAACAGTCCCAAACTAGCAACAAAATCCCAACTTCTATGGATAGGCCAAAGGAAAAACAATATGAAATCCCCCTCTATTACTATAGTTTCTCAGCAACTCACTGAATTTTTCAGCTATTTATCTTGAGGATGCCCTGCTAACTGTAAAAAGGATTGATACATACAAAATGTGACCATGAAAGCAGGCAAAATCATGGCAAGAAAGGAAAGGCTTTTGGTCCCTGCAGTTCCTGTCCTCATTAACTACAGCATTTGTCCCTAATTGAGGAATGAAACATGAAACAAGGGAGGACTGCCTATAAAGAAAGGGACAAAGTTTCTCTTTAACTCAAAATATTCCAGCATGATAATGGATTAAATCAAACCCTTTAGATAGCTATACAAACTTTTATAAGTAGGTAAGACTGAAAATACCATAGTAGCATAGCTGCAGCTGTCTCTGCAGAATGGGAGATTGCCTCATCTCTCAAAACCCTCGAGACAAACTTCCATAAGAAGCAGAAGACCATATTAGGTGGTTAAATGATGAAAATACTCATAGCTGAAGATGAGACAATGAACCACAGCGATACTGATGTGTCTTGTGACGGAAGGACACCACCCTTCATACCCTTGAAGTATATATTAATAGTTTTTAACATCTGTTACACATCTTCTTGATGGTAGGATATAAATGGACTGGTTTTAGCTTCTTTTTGTACTGGCTAGACCTACATCTCAAGGGCCACTGTGAACTGTGCTCTTGCACTGCTTTCACTGTAATTATTCTTGGGTACCTGTAATTAAAACCATCTGAGAAAGCTGAGTAGAGACATCTCAGAAACACAGGCAATTAAAACAGTGATTATATAAGATGAGTCATAGGGATGACTCTGAAATTTTGGCAAACAAATCTGTACCTTTAAATTTCAGCCTCTCTTCCCATTCTTTGCTAGTAATTTTCAGTGGCCCTCTAATGAGTTGATAATAAATGAAAGACTTTCCTGTGATCTGTTCTTGACATTCATACAAATACATCCCAGAACCTTAGAGTAACTTTCCCATGTCAGTCTTCAAGAAATTTTAGAGGGTGCTGACAGAGCTCAGACTTCAAGGTTTGTTAGGAACCAGCAGGATGCATGGAACTGGATTTGGCACCTGAAGAGGCAGATAGATATTCATTAGAATCTCTATAAGTAACTATGTGTTCAACTCCCACAGTTTCTCATGAATTAATTATCTGATTATCAAAGAAAATCTCAGCAGTTGCTTGCGCCTCAGGCATTCCTAAGGCTGCCATTCCAGACATAAGTCTTGATGTCAGAAGGCCTACAGTTGCCATGCATTGTGGAAAAAAGAAGATGTTTTCAAATTGAGAAATGTAATGTTCTGCTGCCAATTATATACCCAGTCTGAGCTGCTGACAGTTTCCTTTTCCTTTCACACTTAGGCAACATCACTTGTCACAGAAAATGAAGGAAAAGCCTCAGGAAAGAAACAGAGAAATTTATTTTGAGGGGCAAAAAAAGGTGAAGCTCCCAGACAATTCTCAAATGCCTTTATTGAGATTTAAACAGGATCTCCTCTGTCATTATGAGGGACTTTTCTGGGCCAGAATGAATTTCTGAAGATCATCATCTACACAAAGTAAAACAAACAAAAGAAAGAAGGAATCCCGAGTATAAAATACTGCGGCATTTACTGTTTTACTCTTCTGAAACCACTTTTCAGTCAGGTATGGTGATCCTTTATCATACAGGAGAGCCATAGCATTGCTAGTAGGACTAACTGGAGACAAAGGGAGAAAATGTAGGCAGAGATCTGAAACCACAAAAAAAAGTGGAGCTATAAAATATGGTAGAGGGAAAAACACTGGAAGGCAGACAAAGACTAAGACACATAATTAATTACTAATGCACTATGACATGAAAAGATCTTGGGTTTTAAAAAGCAGTGGTAGGTCCATGAAGTTGGGTTTGTGTGCTTACTAAGCATATTTTGGGGTGATAAAGAATTTGCCCACAGGATATTTGTGTGTGGATGTGGGGTGTTTCTTTGGGAAGGGAAGTTTCCTTCCTTCAAAATATTTTGCTTCTTCAGTCTTGAATCTAATAAGAACCAAATGGCCCCTGGATGTATTTATTTCATAAGATCTGTTGAACAGACATTAGAATTTTCACCTGCTGTAATCTTAGCTCAAATAGGTTTGCAAGGAGGAGGAAGAGTGCAGCATCCTAAAGCCGTCTGGAATAAAATCTTTCAATTTATAGATAATAAATCATTTAAAGCTGAAAACCACATTTAAGTAACACGTCATTGAGCCTTTTAAAAAATATTTTCTCTTGGTCTACCACATGTATAAATAGAGTTGAATAAAAATGATTTGTCTTGTTGATAGTGAGACTAAAAGCACCAGTAGCAGAGTAATAATATATGCATTCAGAATAGTCCTGTTAATGTTCTTTAAAATGCTACCCATCATTCAGACAATGAAAATCTGTGTCTTTTGTTTGTTAGACTGGAGGAATGAAATATTTAAGCAGAAAACCTTCTGTATTTTTAAAGGACAGACTTATTTGCTAAGAGGGGTAAAGGACTGTGTGTTTGAAGGAGTGTGGAGGAACACTTTCAGGAAAGTGCTGCCATAGTGAGGGTGCTAATGTCTTACTCAGATGGGAATGCTGATTTAGATATCCCAGGATGAAATTGTTCAGGGGCTATTCTGCTCTTAATTTTTCTTCCAGACTCGAGATGGAAGTCGAGTCTAGAGATTTTTAAATTGCAATATTTTAAGTGCCAAGGAAAAGGAGAGAGCTGGTAAATCAGTTACAATTATG
The DNA here is from genome assembly GCA_026770055.1 of Myrmophylax atrothorax. NCBI lineage: Eukaryota > Metazoa > Chordata > Aves > Passeriformes > Thamnophilidae > Myrmophylax > Myrmophylax atrothorax. Next base: position 6,509,624 of record JAOXXN010000265.1, read on the forward strand.
AAAGAAAGACAAAGGAAAAGGCTGCCTCTTCCAAGAATGACACAAATTGCTCTGATGGAAGTGTCCGCAAAAGTGAAAGATCCTTACCTATAAGTGGTTCCCCATAAAAGCATTTATATTTGAAAACAAAACAAAACAAAACAGCCTCTGAAAAAAATGGAACACCCGCCCCCACCCCCCACCCCATTAAATAAAAGAGAAGGAATTATATTATGAGAGATAACAGACAAGACTGTTAAGAAGCTTTCCTCCACTATCTCATGCTGCAGCCAAGTTGCTTTATGCCACTTTGCATACTTTCTTTTACAGACATCCCAAAGTCTATCTATAGGAATTTTTTTCTGTAGATAATTACAACTGATGCATCAGAGATGCATCTTGTGAATATATTGAGAACAAAGCAAAATGATGCATTCAAATTATCTTGCACAGATTTCTGGTCTTCACAATGAAAAGATCATATTGCAAACCAAAGAAAAGTAGCACAAAATATCTTTCAGCAAGGGTGTGTTGCTGCATATACCTCTAGGGTAAACTGTGGGATATTGTAGTATCCTACCAGCATTGAAGAGCCAAAGTATTGCTCAGACATTTCTCAGATCATACATCTCCCACATAACTTGCTTCAGAAATTTAAGAAATAGCCATGGTTATTTTTTCCATGTCAGGGCATAATGAGGTATGTTACTCAACCAAGACTTTTAGGAAATGAGACCGAAAAGCAATGAGCCATGCTTAGGACACCAGGCACATTGGCAATGAGCATTAGAAGGAAGTCAGACCTTTTCCTGGTAGATTCAAGGTACATAAGAGATCAAACCAACATCCTCGTTCAGCTGCCTTCCTTCTGACAGTTTCCAAGCTGCTTCATAGAGCACTAAATCTAACATTAATTGAGTGTAAGTCCATGCAAGAATGCTAATTAAAACAATGTACCTATCACATACTCTTATGCCTTCCAGGCAGCAAGAACACAGGAGGCAGCTGCTGTTCCACGTCAGAGTATGGGAGGGTAAGAGGCAATTGACCCTGCAGTTAGGTTAATTCACAAAGGGAAATCTCTTGCACAACTGGTATTTCATTTGTTCTGCATAAAAAACAACTCTCCCAGAAGCATTTTCTTTATATAAGCTATTAGTATACAGTCATGAAGACTAATTACTTAAACAAGATGTTCCATAGGCAGAGAAAATAAAAAAGTCTTGTGCTCCATATATTTCTCTTACATGCCTGACTGACTTCAGAATCAAAGAAAGCACAGGGCTCCATTTGAAACTTTTCTGTGTCTGGGACCTGCTTAAAAAATCTTCCCAAGTGGGAGAGATACTAACATCTCCTTTTTACCGCCATTAGACATAACACATAGTTTCACTTCCTGCAGCTGGTCATCCATTTTCAAAAGACAGGTAGAAGCTGAATTATATTTGATACTTCTACTCCCCTGCTGAATTCCTTCAATAAAGTATTGGTTTCACTGGGAGGAGAAGGGAAATGCAAAATTAGGAATACACATGGACAGACATACTCACAGTAAAAGCCTCATGTTGCCATAGTGAAGTTAAAAATCCCACCTGAAGTGTCAGATAACATAATTTTCTTTACATAAATGAGACTGTTGACTCTACTATAAAGGTTTTGTCCTGTAATAAGCAAATCCATAAAATCCTGCAGGAACCCACATAAAATCAGTTGTACTCAGTGTATGGAAGAAAACATGTAGGTCTTAATATGATGGTTGAGTGGCTTTTAACATCCATTATTTCTTGACTAAGGAAAAAATGATGCTACACCCCTCAAAGGTTCCTTCCAAGAAACACAGATAATTTTCAATTGCTGGTTGAAGAGAGCTTAAGCCACATCATTTGGATTCAAGCATGAATCTGAAGTCCCTAAAGGTGCTTATGTCTGAGGTATTGGGGTTATAGAGACAAAATGACCACCCATGTGTATTTATCAAGACCCCAGTCTAAAGTTTATGCTCAGAAGTGGGCAAAGTTTTGGGTTAAGATAAAAAAAAAGAAAAAAAAAGAAAAAATCAAACATTACATTTTTAAAATACATTTTTTAAAATAGGGGAAAATTTCATAGGAGTTTCTGGAATTAACAGAAGAGTTTAACCCAGATCTTTAGATGAAAATCTCAATCAATGCTTATTAAAATTAAAGATGTTTTGCTCCTCATAACATTATATAGCAACATCCTAAAGGAACTTATCATCTAAAACTGCCCACCAGCATCTCTTGCCTCTACTGCACCCTGAAGGGGCAAGAATGGATTTTCATGAAAACAATTGTTAAAAAACTCTGGTTTATTTATGCAAATGATCACAGCTGATAAGTAGTGTATTTTGTCTGAATACTGTATATCTTCTGGAATACCTGAAGATAATTTGGTTTAGCAATAAAGGAATTGTCAAGGAACAAAAATTAAATTAATAGAGTTCTGTTCAGCCATTTCCAAAAGTTATGCTCAATGACACAAATTCATACAGCAATTATCAACTTTAATCTATTGTTCCACCAAAGGAGTTTACACTCTTATGTTGGAGCATGAAGGGGAAAGCATATTTGTTATATGATATGATGTATCAGTCATGCTGCCTGCAGCTGGTCATTCTTCAGCTGCTGTTGGAGCACTTCACTCCTAATGGGGCAGTTGCCTTTCACAACTGAGTAACTTACACACTGCGAGTAAGAGTTCAATATCTTCCATGTTAGCTCAAAGGCTGGTGGCTTAGATGGGAAGGAAAAAAGTTAATTAGGTACTGCATTTTTTAACTTTCATTGCTCCCATAATTTGACTGAAGATTCATGGCTTTAATCCATGTTCCCCTCTCTCCCTTGCCTTTTCTTCAATGCTTTAGATCTCAGATTTACAAGAACTTTCAGCTTTCATTTTCTTAAAATGGTGTTTTACTTCTAATTTATTTAAAATTTCAAATTTGTTGTGTAGAATCAGTCTACTACATGCTAAAATTTTATCATCCTTATTTTATTCTGACTTTTTAATATGCTTGAGGCTCAAAAATGAGTTATCATTTAGTGCTCTTGGATGTCTTGATACAGTTATATACTTACACAGACGGAGAACAAAGCAGTTTAGCAGGGTATGACTGAATCGCTGTTAGACTAAACTTTTTTCATTTGGGCAACAGAAAGCTCTTGAACCTGAACCCTCATGTTTTTATGATGGAACTCAGATATGCTGTCCTCTTCCTGAGAATCAAGTGACAGAAACACAAAGGAACAAAAAGACTTCTGGTAAACAAATGGAGGAAAGGAATCAATCCACTTTAGGCAAATTTTCAGTCTCATTACTGCTTAATAGTAGAGTGTTTCACAGTAGAAAATGTCCAAGGCTGTGTTAACATGTGTATTACTTATTCCTGATTTTCAAAATTGCTGCAGCAAGTGAAAACAATGTTAAGGCATCCTTACCTAGGAAACTAGTCTGGCATATAGACACTGAGAGATTAGACAAGCTAAAGCTACCTAGTTTGCACTATTTTGCAGTTGCATTAATTGCTTTGTGGATGGAGACGAGAGAGGGTTTGTAACTGCATTCTAAAGGAAAAGAAAACACAAGGAAAAGAGAGATTCAGCCTTGGCATGACTCTATCAGCCCATATAGTGACATGATACAGGAAAATATGTCAATATATCTTCCAAGTGCAAGCAAAAATTTGACAATCCAAACGGATATTCAGAGAGTAAGGGGGAGGGGGCAGGAAAGACATTCTGCTCATAAGAAGAGAAAGATGGTAGAGATCT
>JAOXXN010000265.1:6518677-6549364 GCA_026770055.1 Myrmophylax atrothorax
CACTTCCAGCACAGAATTTTTCTACATAAAAATAATATAAAATAAAGTACACATCTCCTAAAAAAAAAAAGTTCAGAATTGCATGTTACGATTCTAACACTGAGAGAAATAAGAAACGTGATTTTGGTCTTCTGTTGATTTATAGGCAAGAATTTTGTATGGAGCATTGCTAAATTCAAGTGCAAAGGTCAAACAGCAGAATGAATTCATATTTTCTGTTTATAGCTGCAATTTAGCCAAGAAATATGTCTATTAGAGCATATACTGTATAATGTCTGGTATAAAGAAGTCCAGCTGAGCCCAGTTTTTAGATTTTTATTTCTATTTATATTCTTTATTTCTCTGTGCAGTAATTTTACCTCTATATCTATAACATGCACTATTATTTCCACATCCACAATAATCCTGTTCTCCCAGATTATTTTTCCTTGAGAGCAACTTACAGAAGATACCACTACTGACCTCTTTTTGCATGAATAAAGAACTTTGGCATTACACATCTTAGAAATATCTCTTCAGAAATACATCTTACACATTTGAACTCATTTTCTACTCTGCTCTTCACAATTGGTCTGCTCAGGCCTTTGATCCAATCTGTAAGAGAATGTAACACTTTTTATTATAACAAGTGGTACAGCTAGGGGCTAAATAGTCAATTGTTTAGAGAAATCTTTGCCTAGGATGACAGTGAATAAGCTGAAAAATCTGATATTTGTTTAGAGAAAAATGAGTTTATTTTGCATTTAGCTGGATTTACACAACAGGACTATAGTTTATGTAGATTCCTATGCCTACAACTTCAGAAAGCATCAGAACCTAGGATAAAGGGTAAGTTAATGCACATGTAGACATCTTCTAAAATATCTTCAGGCATTTAGGCTCTGAATAATATTTAATGTCTTTGAAATACCGGTACTCAAGTTCTATTTTCAGAGCTGGCTGAGATCACTTAGGTTATTTTGCTGGGTAATATATAGAAAAACTTGGAGTTATTTCCATATGTTCAAAGGCTGAATTTGATCCTTCACCTCTAAACTACTTGAAAATTCTTTCTTGCGGATGATTTTTATGGAATAAGTGATTAATAAATCAAGATGTTAAGTACTAACCGTTCCTACAAAGGTTAGAAGTGCCTCAGTGCTATACCTCCTAACTGAGAGTGTCAATTATTCCTCTTCTAAGCTTCTGCTTTATTTCTGTGTTTTAAACAATACTGGACTTTTATTGCTTTTGGCAATGTCTTTGATATAACACAGTCCATAATTTTGCACACAAAAGGGATTTTGACATGAAAATTGTAGTATCTTTGGATCAGTCCTCAGGAAAACCAGAGGAGTATTAGGCTTTTATTTTTTGTTTTCTCTACCAATTATATATCTAAATTCTTCCATGAAAAATGTCTTGACAGAATAGATAAAAAAGATTCATTCTCTGTACAGTGGTAGAAGATTATAAAATACCTTAATAATAGAGTTTAAAGCCACAAAAATATTTTCTTTGTTAACAATTGATTCCCTTGTTTTCCCTTTCATTCACAAACTGATGATCTTGAAGAAATAGACTTTTTTGAAAAATGTGGAAAAAAATTAAATCCTCTTAAAAATTCTACAGAGCCAGCTCCTAACAAAGGTCAAGCACTGTTTGGTAGCACTTTCTGAACTGTTGCCCAAGATTCACTGATCTGTAATCAGAAGCTCATGATGCAATTAGTGTTTAGGAACTCTTTAAAACATATTTTCAATTAAGGAGCAAAAAAGATCATATGATGATGCATGGAAAAAAATTGGGGTTGACAATGTATTGGCTTGACATTTGGTTAACTGTTGTTTTGAAGCATGCCTTAGTCTTTTTTAACCTATTACATTAAAAGAGGTTTATTTTATTACAACAGGGCCTCTAGTAGTTCCACTGCTCTGGACTTAGTCTTATAAATAAGATTAGAAACCTATTATGTGTATTACAATTTAATCAGTATCAATAGAGAGAACTCCTTCCCTAATAAGTTTAAAATAGAGGTGAAAGAAATATTTTGGTGCAATATTGAAGAATATGTGTTTCAACGTTCAGAGAAACCAGGCAGAGCTACCTTGCATTTACTGAGGGCTAAAGCTGTATTCATGATTGGACACCTCACCAAAGTGATCTTTTAGGTGTCTATATCAGAGAGCAGTGGCTGGTGATTTTAGTTAGGAACATATCTGTCCTTCAGCATATTTGTGATTTCAAAAAAAGCTAATGGACATTATTGTGTAGAGAGAAACTGTGAAGCCTGTACTATTTAATACAGTTCAGAAAATTTTGTTTCTCCACATTCTCCTAATCTAGATGAGTGAAATAACAAGGAAGAAAATTAAACTGCAGAGAAGGCAGCCCTGCTTCTGAATAGAGAAACAGGTCACCCCTCAGGAGAAGTGTTAGAGGGCATATTTTGTGGAACAAATCTAGTGTTGATCCTTGATGTAGAAAGAAGACTATTACTACATCCTTCCCTTCAAATAAATCTGAGGGTGCCTAAAGAAGTGCTCACCAAAGACACTGATCAACTGCGGAAAGGCTGAGAAATAGCAACATGGTGAAGAGTTGTATTCAGGTTCCTCCTCTCCATGCAATCTGAAGACATGTTCTATTAGGTCTGTGACTTGTTCAAACATCTTTGGTGGCAGAACACTGATCAGATATTGTATCCGATCAGAATTGCAATGGGGATCAGCAATGTGTATCCATAGAGACCAGAGAGGTGTACCTGGGCAGAGACAGAAAGAATGAAAACCTGAAATGAGGTCAGCATGGAAGAGCTGTCCCAAGAATGAACAAAGATTCCAAAATTATTCCTGTTTTGCTTACATATGTTTAAAAGAGAAAATAATATATTTCTAAATATTATATTCAAAGTGGTTTGGGGAGGGAAATGGGAGAAAAGGGAAGCCAACATTATATCATTCAGATTCATATCAGATATATCAGCTTAAGGATAAGCATGTTCATACACCTTTATTTGTTTCATATCTAGCGACGTGTGTGTCTTGTGACTTTCCTGCTTAGAGGAATGAAACATTTGTTTTGGACTCCCATAGTAATTTACATCTTCTTTAAGATTCAAGACTGCAAATATTGTGTTGCCATGGATGCTAGCCTCAAATACTCCATGAGCTTTTCAGTAAAATTTCAACAAAATCATGAAAGATAAGTGTTTCTTTTATTTATTATCTTTTCTCAAAGGAAAGTCTGTTTGTGGCAGCTACAGACCTCATCATTCATCTGTTTTCTCCAGCAACAGGAGCATTGCTGTACAGTTGATATGAGGTGTAAATTCCACAGAGGTGTGGCTCAGAACTGACATCTAGTTTTCAAAAGTTCAGATCAGTAAAGGGAAACAAATTAAGTATGCTAAGCCTCTGTTTAAAGGGTTTAGTATATTAGTAAAACAATAAGAAAAGAAAGAAAATGGGAAGAGGAGCAGTGAGCCACCCAGCTCTGTGTAAACATGGGTACAAGACTTAGATGCAGAAAAGATATATAGAGCCACAAAGGACTTTTCAAAATCTTCATCTATATTTCAAAGACAGAAGATGGTGAAGGGCCATATCCAAATTCCACTGAGGTCATTGGAAAGTCTTGTGTTTACTTTGATGAGGCTGGATCTAGCCTCAAAAACCAAGCTGGTTTCCTCATATTACATGACAAATGTTGCTCAAGAGAAAGGAAAAGTACAGATAGACTGAGGTGTGTAGGCTATGCTTGGCCAGCTGGCATGAAATACTTGCTGATGATCTTCCTGTGCAGATGGTTGGTTTGGACGTCTGAAAGTTATTAGATTTACACTAGTCCACAAAAAAAAATCAAAAAAAATCTGAAGTACAGCTTGGGGCCAGTCAGACTGATGCTCCTGGATCATTGTGGTTCTTGTCCAAGACATCAGAAAATTTGTCTTTTGAAATATTCTGGAAAATAAAGATCTGTTCTTTCAGGAACCATGTGAGACATTACTTCAGCCAACCTACTCCAGCATTCAAAACAAGAGTGATCTTTCTAGCCTGTTGCATTTGACCCAGAGGTATTCTGACCTAAAGCCCATCCTCTAGCTCAGGGCCTAGCTTAGAAGCTTAGTTAGGCTTCTGGAGAGCACTTACAGCTTCTCTGCCTGCATTGGTTATACAAGTGTCCCAAAAAGATACATTGGGGTTCAGGAGTCTTTCCATGGCAGCTGTTGCTGATGTTTGTCCCACCCAAGCCTGGTATGACCTGCCTCTCCCTCTGCCGGAAAAGTGTTTTCCCTCTAATCCAGGTTTCCTATTCAACTCCACTGGCTTCTGCATAACCTCTCCTTGCAAAGCAATCCAACTTTATGTTTCTTCTGTTGAATTTGCCTGTATCTGGAGTCAGAGCAATTGAAAGTTAATTAAAAGGAAACAAACAAACAAAAAAAACCCCAACAAAACAAAACAAAAACAAAACCCAAGAAAACAACCAAACAAAAAAGACCAAAAGAAAATAACATTTTTAAAGCCTATCTGACCAGTATAAGAATAATAGTAATTTTTTAAAAAGTGTCTAGTGTCTTGACATTATTTAACAGTTGAAAGATTTAATGAAAAATACACCACCTTGTCTTTATTTAGGGTTGTGTTTTCCCTAGATAATCTGAAATTCATGGAAATATCATGGTTTTGTTTTCTAACCTGAGTCATTTGATGAAGTGAAGGACCATGACCATGATTAGGACTAATCAACAAGAAAGCAGAGAGTTTTGAAAGTTATAATCTGGAAAAAGAGTCTCAAGTTAATAGGCAAGAGGATTTCTAGCAGACAAAATGGAGAAAATGTAATGAACAATGAATAGAGGAATAGTTAAAAATTATGTTTAAGAGCTGACAAAAAGGGTGGAGTTGTGTGCACTGGTGGGAGAAAAATCTTATCAGCCAAAAAGAAAACTTTGAAGTTACCTTCAAAAGCTGTTTTCAATATTTCCTTTTTCTTATTATCAGCAAGACTCAGTGGAAAAGAAACATGAACTTTTTAATTGGGAGAGAGTAAAATAGATAGCTTGATATCATTTGTGCAATGTAATACTGTTACAGGCAACAGCAAGGCTAATGTTTTTAAGCCAGCTAAATCACAAAGTGTTTATCTAACTTTCAAGACCCCTACAACTATCATAATTTCTTTTTGTGATTTCTCTTTTACTATTCTTCTTTTTTTTTTAGGTGTCCTGTTGATGTTTCAGGGTTGACTTTAATGTCCTCCCAAAGGAAATAGCTGAAAGATCCAATATGTTTTTTTCTTTAGAAGTCAAGAATGTTTTAGCTCTTTCAACATTTTTTGCATGGAAATAAGAATAAATGACACGTGGAGACTGCTTCATATCACTGTTAACAATTTGATGTTACTTTCCTGAAATACTTTATTTATATAAGAATGAAGTTTTAAATAAAGATACATCTCTTATAAAGAGTATTTATATGCGATACTCACTATTTGCCAACAGCTGTAGATTGTGAACCATGGAAAATATTTAGAACATTCTACTAGAGCTGTAGGTATTATTTGGTTTCTCTAAGCTTGCTTTGCATCTGATTGGCAAAATTCCAGTCTGTTTTCTGAAAGCAGAAGCCTAATAAAAAAAATGTAAAGAACATTTATTTGACTTCACTTCTTTCTGATGTTCGAGGAGCAGTTGCACAACTGGTGTTGGGAAACAGTGGAACAGACACATAAGAGTATGCTGGTGACAAAATAGGTAAGAAGTTTATTTTCCTGATCAATCCCTCAGCAGTCAGTAATACACCCAGGGGACAGGTTGATTACATGTGAATTTGATCAAGCTGCTGTTAAAGTTGGATTCTGGACAAACTGAACTGCCTGTTGAATGAACGACTCGACATCAAAGAGGAGCTTCCACATTATGCTGTTTTCTCAGCTCTACCCAACCCCTTTGTTCTAAGCCACAGCCCTATTAAGATGTATTCAAAACCAAATGGGAAAATGAAGCTTCCAGCAACAAAACTAAAGTGGTTTTCCCTGTTAAAATATGTAAAAATATCTGTTTTATTTATTTTCTGAAATCTTCAGTCCATTATATTGCATCTTGAAGTATAATTTCTTTTTACTTTTTTTTTTGTAATTGCTGTTTTCCTCTCATTTTATCAGTAGAATATTTGACTGCTTGGACCTGGATAAAGACTTTTAGAAGAGAACTTAGATCACTGTTATGGTGCCATGTTTCACTAATAACTAGCCTATTAATATTAACAGATGTAGTGATCAGAGCACTGCATGTTTCAAACTATCTTCAAGAATCAGGGCAAATTACTGCAACCTGAGTTTCATATATGTAAAAGTAAACATTTGCAAAGATCTGAGAGGGTTATTTTAATCATATTGCTCTCGCTGTGGTGAGTGTAAAGCAGATGTATTCTGAAAGGTCAATGTTTTTACTGGCATTATAAAGATCCATCTTTATAGGACCCTGGTGTTAAGGTTCCTTGTGTTGCAGCAAATGTAGCCTTTGCTTGACTTTCTGTCAGATTTGGGGAGAACTTGTCTGTTCTGACCATTCTTCAGAGGAACTGTGGCAAGGAACCGGATGCTCTCAGAAATTAACTGCTTTAGCCCTTCTGTTTGCTTGCCATGAGGTCAAGTTGTCATCCTGAATGAACACAACAACCATGTTTAAATTGCAGAGTCAGTCAAGGCAGCCAGCTGTTTTTGTCCCTCCAAACCCTCAAGGCTGTGCTGGCTTACATCTGACTTACCCTTGTACTATCTGTGAGTAAAAGGACTTCTGTTCGTGGATAAAAAGATGGATTTTTATAATAACATTGAAGTTAACTCTGAATAAAATTGCTTTATGTGGTTTATGTGGTTATTTGTCAGATTAATTGTTCTTCTCTGGAAGGAAATGTGCTTCATGGTCTGCTTTAAGATGTCATGGTTATTTCATGAAGTCATATTCATCAGAAGCAGCACTACAGCATGCTATTTTAACAAACTTCAACAGTGGCTATGCTAATGCCTAATAGCTTGGAGTTGCCCATCCAGCTCACTGTTGGAAGTAACTGTGTAAGAAGTGAAGATAGTGAATATATAGCAGAAAACTTGAAATATTGCACCAGAATAATTTCTTTCACCTGAGCTACTCAAAATAGTTTGCATTTATAAATGAACCTGTGTGGTACCCCACTATAACCATCATCTTTTGTGTTTTGTGGGGGATCAAAACTCGGTGACCTGGGAGTGGAAGGATGACAACCAAAATGAAGAGTCAGGTTCAGCCACGAGAAAAGGTAAAGGAATATAAGATTTTATCATTGAGCACACTGAAAGGACTTGGGTGTTTTATTTTGTTCCAGTTCCCTCCATTTCAGGGGAACAAGAAGCAGTAGAAATATATGAGAACTAATAGGAAGCTAGGAAATTTCTTCTACTTTAGGCTCTGATTCCTTGAGAGTTGGGGTATAGATCTTGAAGGCATTCAGTGGAACAATGTGAAATTTTATTATTTTTACAAGAAATCAGAATAATTTATCTGCAAGCTTCTTTTGAATTCACACTGGGTGACTGCCCACATAAATATTCCTTGAAATTCAGTGACTTCCTAACAAGTGAGTCCAAGCCTGCATGGAACTAAAGTTTAAAAAAAGAAGTCAAATAGCAAAACTTTCTTTTCTATCTTTTACAGGTGATTTCTTTTTTGTTTGTTTCTTTGTTTGTTTTGTTTTGTTGGAACTACAGACAACTGCACTAAAATGAATTAACTAAAAGAAATGCAATAATGCACTTTAATAAATTGAAATTCTCTTTGCTTACTAACAGGAAAATTACTAAAACCTCCATGTACAGTTCTAGAATGCTTATTAGATTTCAAAGTTTGGAGACCAATGGTTAAGTTAATAAATCCTAGCTAAATTATTAAATCCCTGTACTTATCTTGTGATGATGATTAAACCCTATTTCATGTACATTTTCAGGACAACTTGGCATAGGGTGACTCTGCCTCACTTGTTTGCATCTTTGAAATGGCTACATCTGACTTACTGTACACTTTAATGCTATTAGGAAATCAACCAGCACACAGTGAAGTCACAACCTGAAAACTAAATAGAGACAGAAATCAAGGAAATAGCCTTGCTTAAGCTGAAGGATTTTAATGTAATTGAGCTTTCTTGTATCCACAAGATACTTAATTATCTTGCAATATATTGGGTTATTATTGGCAAGCCACAGTGCTCAGTCCTTCATTTGGAAGTGCTGAACATCAAACGCTTAATTGGCTCAATCCAAAGACTGGATTTATAGCTGAGGTGAAAATGATTTCTTAAGTTTCCTAAGGCTAAATTCATTGCATCCAGATTTCACTGCTTAGACACAGCAGCCAGTGCAATGTGTAGTTACTCTGGGTTTCTTCAGTGAGTAAGAGAGGAAGAAGTCTGGAGGGTTAATGCAGCATTTTGGTGAGCTGTTTAAAGGCTCAGGTCTGGACAAAGTTCCTAACAGGACCACACTCCTAAGATGTCTGTGTGAAAATAAGTCAAAAGTAAAAGTAAAGTATAAGTAAATCCTTCAAAACTCTTTCAGTGCCATTCTAAATAGTTCAAGTCATTGTCCATCACTTTACATCTTACAAACACAAGTGGAAAGTGAGAAGAATACTTTTGTGACCCACGTAACACATAGAAAAACTGAGATTCTTTGTGAAATCAAAGGGCTCAGGTTATGGCGCTTTAAATTTATAGAGTCACTCTGCCATTCATGGTCTAATTAAAGCTGTAACTTTTGCATAGAACAGGAGCACACATGAACTAGTGAGGAAAATGTTATTCCAGACCTATGTTTGCAGTGTACACCGTGTTGTTATAAAGTCATTTGTCAAACTTCAACAGCAGGGTTAAAAGCCTTGGCCTCCATCTAGCACCTTTCCATTTCCTGGAGGTATGTGTTGGCCCCCTACAACATTTGGATACAAAGCCAAACTGCTTCCCACCTGGGTTTTGTCAGGGTTACGTCTTCATTTGGTGCTAGGTTATCCTTAGTAGTTTTAAGTGAGTCCATGAAAAACAAAAGCACATTTTCAAGTTTGAGATTCAAATCAACATGGATAAAATATAAATTTATGCTTGGTGGTGAAAAATGTAAGTATTTGATGATGTCTGTGCATTGGACAATGATGGAGTAGATTTTGTCCAAAGAACTTGTACTCCAAAGATGGCATGGCAGAACTTGCTTGCTGTTTATATTTTATTATTCATCATTCTTTTCATCAATGCATGTGTTTGCAATTTAAAAGTGTGAGTCTAAGGATATTATTCTGCTTGTCTTATTTAGGGAAAATGGTCACTGTCTCTACTGATCAAGTTGGATAAAAATGGCAGATTTTTGTGTATACATTCAAAGAAACATTTTTCTGACAATGTCCTACAATTAGAAATAATTTACATGACAATAATTGAAATAAAATAGTAGTCTTTCGTTGGTTTATATTGCTGATTTCAAGATTGTTGAACTGGATCTTCCACAAGTGCCATATTCTGCCTTCATACATTCAGTGTGATTCAATTACACTTAATAGGAAAGTCGCACCATTTTAAGCACTGCAGGAAACCTTTTAGGCACTTTTAGGTGCTGCTCGAGATGGTTGCATAGCTGTCAAAAGTCCTGTTCTACAACTGCTTACCTTGTCAAAATAAATACCTTCAATAACATGGGATACTCCACTGATGTTGGGCACCTGTGTTTGGCAACTGAGTGGACACTTGTTGCAGATGTAGAACAGACTAATTAATTCACCTTGTGTGTTTAGTCCTCAAAGAAGAAGACCTGAGGCACTCAGGAGGAGAACTTGGAGCCATTTTCTTAAGCCTAAATCATAATTTAAGAAGTCCTGCATAGGCCAAAAAAAGATTTTTCTGAGTTATCTATTTACATCTTCCTGCCCCCCTGCCAATTAAGGTTGCTTAAGGGTACCAGGATCATGCACGGTTGATTCCAAGGGAACTTGGAGCTACAACACCTGGAAAATCAAGGGTTCAAGGTAACCATCTCACAGTGTGGAATTGAGTGATTTTGCTTCCAGTCTGTCCTGGTCTCCGGTAATAAGCAAATACAATAAGTGTTGTCAGGATGACAAGCAGCAAATAAACTGAATATACCACAGAAAATGTCAGGATCTTTTTTTTTCTTTTTTATATAAGAGAAATGTGGGCCTTTTTTTCCTAATAAATCCCCTGTAACAAGTTCTGCAAGAGCTCATCACAGGGACAAAATGTGAGTGACTACTGTCATTCTCTATTTCCTCATATCTAGTTGTTTTCCTCTTCAACCATATGGTGTAAGCTGAAATTATAATGGGAAGAGTCTGCAAAGAAGAAACTTAGTAAAACTCTTTAACATAAATCTTGTGCATTACCCCTTAATGACTTGAAGAAGAATAGTTTTATCATTCTTTTTGGATAATTTTCCACATGCAGATACCGGAGATTCATTATTTTTGCATGTCTCCAGATCATTACATTCATAGCTATCTTCTTTGACTAGATTTAAGCTTTTTTTTTTCCCTATTGGGAGCAAAAACTAAAACGTGCAACACTTTTATTTTTAAATGATGGATTTTTTTAATTAAATTATATTTAATTTAAAAGCAGATGAACTTTATGGTATAACATGTATATATTATTAAAAAATAAAAAAAAATGAAAATATCTTCCTATTACCTCTCCTTGCAGTCTCATAATCAGGGTGTTTAGAGGAAAAATAATTCAATGTAAATTTCAATCTCTTTGTCCTATGTTTAAAAATATTATTTTTCATGAAGTTACTTAATTTTCAAAATCCAGCTTTGAAAATAAAAGATCAAAACTGGAGTACAGAATATGACAAGAGAAAGCTGAGTATGGCATCTAAATTTTAAAATTTTGTGGTATTAAAAACATGCGTGCTGGAAAGGTAATGACAAAGTTTTTAGGAAGTTCCTGTTTTGTAGAAGGACCTACTTTGGTCTACAAATACATCAGCATAAAGAATTTCAACAGACTCTTTTGGGGGAATATGTGGCATTCAAATTGCCTAAATACACCCCAAACAGAAGGAAGCAGATTTGACCATGGTTTGTTATTATTTCCTGTCCACAGCAAGTGTATGGAAGGCTGTTTCCTCCAAATACCCAACTGCTATCTGAATCCTAAACATGGCATGTTACATGTAGGTACTTCAGTGTCCATAGGCAAAGTCCTCAGCCTCCCTAAATATTTTTGCTGAG
Source organism: Myrmophylax atrothorax (assembly GCA_026770055.1). Taxonomy (NCBI): domain Eukaryota; kingdom Metazoa; phylum Chordata; class Aves; order Passeriformes; family Thamnophilidae; genus Myrmophylax; species Myrmophylax atrothorax. The sequence continues at coordinate 6,529,929 of JAOXXN010000265.1, forward strand.
TACTGCCTGATCTGTGAAGTTTTTTGCCTCTCATCGAGGTCCTGTCCTGTCCTGATTCACAAGAGAGGCAGTGGAACACGCTTACCTTGTTCTCTGGATGCAGTGAAGCATCGTCTGAGACCACACTCAGCCTTTTTTACCTCTTCCTTCTCCCTGCATAATGTCCGGGGGAAGGAAGAGGAGTTCTGCTTTTCCTCAGGAGCCTTGCAATGAAGCACTCCTCTCTGCTTCAAAGACCTTCCCTGCCCCGTATTTACCATATTCCAAAAAAGTGCCAGAATTTTCTGGGCTGTAAGCCCTTTAGATCCTTCCTGTGCTGGCTTTAACATTTTGCATAAAATGATTAAATATACATTGGAGCAGGGCCTGGAGTCAGAGTTTTGGGCTTGTTTTACCTGTGTGCTGCAGAGTCTTGGGCGTAGTTCTCTCTGACTCTCTTGTTCTCTTTTTTTCCTTCATTCTAAATTAGACTATGCAAAGTGGGTGATCTTTCACAGGAGAAGCTGTATAATGTCAGTATCAAAATACTTTATATCTTTCACCTAGGATCCCATTAGACATGTGGACTTGAGTCCTGCAAAGAATGGATAGCTCTGAACCCGTATTGAGGAATCAGTTGTCATTATGTTAATGCAAACCACAACAAGCTTCCTGATACAATGAAATCTCTATTATTATTGGGAGGCTACAATGTCTAGATAATAGAAAGCCAGGATAATACAATTTTGAAGAAGACATCAGGCATAAAACCAGAGAAGGACATAGCTGAAATGTGGGAAATCCAGTGCAGACATCTTTATGGTTTGAGAAGAGTTGCTGGAGTAAAAGTGAGTTTACTTTTACTCATCTTAGTGCTTTTAATGTCAACGGCAGGACTCTATCCAAAGCCAAGAGGTTTCCGCACTGTTCTTAAAATGTTTTCGGAGAGCTGTCCTTGCATGACCAGTTCATGCCTTATTGGGCTTTTTAACTCAGGCTCAGAACAAATCATTCAAGTTGTGTAATGTCGGTGGTCAGCACTTTCTGGGACAGAATAGCTACTAAGAAGAAGTTGTCTATGAAGTGATAAAACTTATTTGACCTAATTTGGCTTTATATTGAAACAGTCTCTGTCTCTACATCCAGGACATGGTTAATCCAGCACCTGTGCAAGCAGACTATAGAGCTCTGAAAGTTAACTGCAGGGAAGTTAGGAAATAATGCATAGGATAAAGGGATGCAATGGTTCAATTGGGAAAATGGTTATATACAAAGAGTGATGAAGAACATAGTGGTATTCACCTCCTACAGTCTGAGGTTATGTGAAATCCTGCATAAAATTCTTGCTTTAGATTTTTTCACTAGTCATTTAGGATGTAGTCCTGTTCAAAAGACAGATTCCCTGAAACAGTGAAAAAGGAGCAGGCTTCGTTTCATGACATAATGCACTAAAGACAAAGGAGATGTTCTAGCTATCTTTTTATTTTGGAAACCAATGTGAAACAAAGAAAAGGAGATATAAATCCCACCCTGCCCTAAATTGCATCCCTGCCTATTGGGTTTTGCTGTCCTGGTTTGTTTACTAAGGTTTTGTTGGGTGCAACCAAATTGTCTTTTGTCTGATTATATTTTCTTATTATTTTCATTTTTTTCCAATGCAAGTAAAGTAACTGTAGACACTAAGACAGTAACATTGTTGTGTAGTAGCAATTTTGCAGTAATGCATAAATTTAAAAAGCCTAATTCCTACTCAGTCATTTCCATCTCAGGATGTGTGTGGTAGTATTCCCAGGCACAAAGTTCATCTGTGGTTTCCTTAATAAAAATATGAACTGCTATTTATTAAGAGAAATTTCAGGGAACTCCTAGGTTGTGAGGCTGCAAGTACCCAAATCCCCTTTAAAATGCATTGGAGTGTGGGTGTCTCAGGGTCTCTTGGTCTAAGTGGTACCCAAATCCCATTGATTAAACCCCTCTCCACCTCCTGGCAATGTAGACTTTGTCTGAGCACAATGTCGTGGTCATATATCCCTGCTTGAAAGAACACTTATTGCAGCCAGATAAGGAATATTCCTTTGGCCCTGATTCAGATGGATTTGAAAAGTATGATTTTTCTTGGAAGAGAACTGAATCCTTTAACTGTTTTCTCCTGCCACCACAGCACAGCTACTGATTTACAGCAGCATGAGGTCTACTTTTCCATCTACATAATATTTGGAGAAAGCTTATGGCAACATAACGCATAAATGAGTATAAGCAGAATGTGTTTGTTTTTCCTTCCTGCTTGTCTGTAGAGAGATGATCTTGACAGTCTCTGTTTTGTGTTGAATGCGGCACATCAGGGGTCCTTTACACTGATGTTTGCACTGCAGGTGACAGCTACTATTTGCCTACTGGGAGTACACTTCACAGTTTGCACCATCTGGGAGCAAGAAAACCCAGTAACTCTGATCTCTCCTGGAGTAAAGCAGGCACAGAATTGGTACCTTCAGCTCAGTGGATATTTACCAGAGAAAGCCAGCTTTGAAACCTGAATGACTCTCCTGATAAATGGTGCTGGGGAGATGCTGTGAATCAATGCATTTGGGTAGACTAACCTTACCTCTTCCCTACCTGGCACAGGAATTTTCTTCCTGGGCTGTGCTCAAGACTTCTCTGCCATCCCGGTCATATGTCTAGGCTTTCCACAGCAAGGTGTGGGTCAGTATCTTGTCAAGTCAATTCTTTGCTCTTGGACTTTCCCCAATCTGCTGTTCATTTCTGTAATTACATGTGTAGCCCTGGGAATAAAAGCAATAAAATATATAGCCATAACAACAGCAGATAACTATATTAATGAGCTTCAGGATTAATAACTATTCACTAATTCTGTTGTGGTTTTTGTTTTCTTGGGGTTCCCCCCCAAAAAAAAAGAAAAAATCTCTGCTACATTTTTAGTATTTACCCATTTCTTCTCCTTTCTATGCCAGTGATCAGGGACTGACAAAATGCTCTGCTGGTCAGAGCAAAGAGACTGAAATTTTACGTTTTCAATTTGAAGCATTCCTAACTTTCACAGGGGGAGAATCATAAGGCTCCCCTTCAACTACTTGTAATTTATTACTTCTTTCATGAAAAGATTAAAATGCATTTGCTACAAGCCTGGTCTTGCATTCAGGATAGCTCCAAACCTCTATGAATTTTAATGTGACTTTTTGCAAACTTTTCATGTGATGCATCACAGAATCAGAATATTCTGAGTTGGAAGGGACCCACAAGGATCATCAAGTCCAATTCTTAGCCCTGCACAGGACCGTGCCCAAGAGTCACACCATGTGCCTGAGAGTGTTGTCCAAACACTTCTTGAACTCTATCAGGCTTGGTGCTGTGACCACTGGCCTGGAGAGCCTGTTCCAGTACCCAACCACCCTCTGGACGAAAACTCTTTTTCTAATATCCAACCTTTACTGCCCCTGACACAGCACAAGGTTATTTGAAGGGTCTTTGGAACAGCACTTAGATATTTCACCAGAATCCAATTGAACCAGACACTTAGTGAATAAAACATGACCATACACATGAATTTTATTATTCTTCACAGATAACGCTGAAATCTGGTATGGCGTCTCCAGTTGGTCTCCAGTGTAAGTCCTTTTGCAACAACCAGTAACATGCAGTTATCTAGTATTAACAATATAGACATATTAAACTCTTCATCCCAACAAATCACATGATTACGTAAGCACTTACCATTAATTAAGCATATTTTACTGAAGGAGAAGATTATTACTCTAGATAGATTTTATCTAGATAATTTCTTTCACTTTTACATGGGAGCAGTTTTCTACATGGATTCTGTGTTCCCTCAGTATCCAGCTCATACATACATCTCTTTGTCTGCTAGATTAAAAGGCAAAATAAAACAATGAATCAAAGAATCAAACCAACCAAACAAATAAAACCCATAAAATCATTATCACATTTCTCTGCTTTTTTTGCTGGTGTTCCAGTCTGCAGACTTTTTTTTTCTTTCAAACAAGCCAAGTCCCCTTAGCTGTTTGATCACCACTCTAAGTCATATATCTCAAATTTTCAATTACATTTTTTACTTTTTTCTGAACTCCTTTTGGTTTTTTAAACTTGCTTCTTAGAGCAGAGGCACTCTAACAAGACAAAATATCCCCAGGGCAGTAAATGTGACAAATAAAGAAGTAATGGAAGCTTACTACTCACTTTCCTTGATTTTCATTACTCTTTTTTATAGGCATGAAAAAACCTGGAGCCATGATCGGCTATGTATCCACAGTGCCAACCCTCCCTTTTTATGGTCACTGCACCCCAGTAAGTATTCACAGATTTTCAATGCATTGCCTAGGTTTTTAGTATGAAGTATATACACTTTTATTGTTGGTATTAAAGACCCTATTAACCAGTTCTCTTCATTATTCTTCATTTTCTTCTCACTTACGATTTACCATGTGAAGGCATTTAGGAATTTGGTGTTTTCAAGGCTGTTGAAAGAATATTGGATGGCAATTTAATCTGAACCATAAAAAAATCACCTGGAAACACACCCACTAAGTAATACCTCATTGAGGAGTATATCTGGATATTTAATAGCTAGCAAGGTTTAAATCCTCATAATATGTCATATGTTGATTTTTATAATGTACCCTTTTTGTAGAATGTTGTGTGATAATAATCAAATACCTTGTACAATGTATGAGTATATTGCATCATTTACCTTTATCAACAGGAATGTGTAATCTCATTGAAAGATACTTTGACAAGAATTGTTTTTATAAACCCATGTTGACTGACTTTAACTAAATTACCCCACTTCATATTTTGAGTAGTAAATCCCTGTATCAGCCATTCTATTATTTTGCCCTATATCAATGTCAAACTGTCAGGAATACAATTACCAGATTATCCTACTTATCCATTTAAAATATTGGCACAACATTCCATTTTCTAATTCTCTTGGATACTCCAATACACCAAGACTCATGCAACCAAAATATTGTTGCTGTTGTTGCTGTTGCTGTTATTAAAAGGAAAACAAAAAACACCATTACACAGAGATTTCCTCACCTTGCTCTTATAAAACTCTGAAATTTTATCCTGACTTAGCTACTAAATTAACTCTCCCAAACTGCCTTCTGTCTGCAGGTAATCTTGGATTGAAAAGAGTAGTTTGTTCTATTTTTACACTGATTTAAGCAGTTACTAAGAATGGGCTTTTTACAATAAATATACAATTAATTTTTCCAATTCACACCCAGCACAAGCAGTCTAAGAGATGTAGTAAATATTTGGCCATAAAAATCAACACCACTTTTCTATGTGTAGACGAAATATAAACCTAGGTATTCCTAAAAATACTTTTAACATACAAGTTGAATCCAAGCTGTATGTCAGATACAATCCTCACCACTCCCATCATCTTTTCAACCAGATTGTCTAAAGTTATTGGAATATACTATGCCCTTCCTGTCTGTGGAAAAATGTGTTTCCTTTCACGTAAAAACCCTGATTGGCTTACAGAGTAGTGATGGACACCCAGTTCTCACCAAGCAACATGAAGTTGGCACATGATTATCATGTATACACTCCCCAGGGAACTGGGAAAGCCTCATTGCTTTCCTAGACTAATGAGATAAAAAGCAACAAAAAATAGGCTATAGATCTTATGTGGTACCACACACAAGACTTCAGCAGGCTCCAGGTGTGGAGCTCCTCCAAATTTCTGTAGAAATCCACTGTGTAGAAATCCACCTGAGCTAATTGTCAGTGCTAGGGAGAAGTCATCCCGCTCCAGCTATCCATGTCATACCAATCAGATTAACTGCACCCTGGAACACCATATGCTCTCTCCTTGGATGAACAGGAGCTCTGTGTTGTGCACATGCACTTTGAAGATGTCTAGACTTAGTTTGGATGATTTCAGATTGGGTGCCCAATTCTAACACTCAAGGCACTTCTTGGGTGAGTAGTGATCAGTATATGATAATCATCATAAAGACACGGATGCTGGCACTGCTACTATCAATTTTCTGTTTAGAAACAACAGATTTAGACCTTGCAAGGAATACGTGAAAGTACCTGTCCATAAAAAACTCCCAAATTAGGCTACATTGAGGATGTCTATTTTGGCGGGTTGAGCAACTTTTTCTGAGAGGAAGAAGGTGCCACACAAATGGCCTCAGAAACTCCAGTGCTTACATTTTCTGTGGGTTTACTTTAGGTGTGTCTTCATTGCCCCTGCTGAGGTTTGCAGCACTTCCTGATGGCTGCTCATCTGCAGTATAGAACAAGATCCAGGCTTTGGATTTTATGTTCATATTTAACAGCAGAACAGTCAAAAATTAAACACAGTTATGCATTACCAGGTATCTAATTTAGGTTTCTCCTATATTCTTCAAAAGAGAAGATAAAACTCTGATATATCAAATGACTTATCAGAATAAAATTATTCTTTATCATTTAGGGATTTGTTGTTTTATTCAAAAGCTTTTTAAACATGTAATGAACTTGAGATGGCTTTATTTCTTTAAGTGGTACTGTGAAAACAAAGGTTTGCAAATATTTTCAGCTTCCATGTTTCTTATATGACATCAGTCTTACTTTCAAAAGAAACAGGACTGCAAATGAACTCATGTGTAAAATTAAATCGATTATTAAACACTTCAAATGAGTCTTATGCATTCAAAAAATATTTGTACAGTCCCTATTCACAAGGGTGCTTTGTTATTTTTTTTAGTCTATCTAAAAATCATGTTTGATTCCTAGTATGCTTTTTTTAATATAATAGACACATTTCTAGCCACACCTGCCTGCACAGGATCTTTCTTTATATTCACTTCAGACATTTTTGTGAAAAAAAGCTAGTGACTTGTCTGTCTTCATTCATTTGGAGATTTTGTTCATCAGCTCTGCAGAGGAAGGAAGTGTTTTCTCGTAATTGAGGACTGGATCCAGATCTAGCTAAAATGAATAGTAGAGTTAGTTCAGGAATTTTTTGATGCAATGTTTTCATCAGGAAATTCCAATTCATTAACACTTTTCAAAGAAGCATGCTGGTTTTGATAAAAACTTCATTAGGAAAATCATCTCATATGCAGTGCACAATTTTTGGTCAAAACCAGAAACAGACATGCTCTGATCCAAGCCACCAAGATGCCAGTGGCTAGAGCAAACACTCAGAATCATAGCATCACAGAAGATGTGAGTTGGAAGGGACCCACAAGAATCATTAAGTCCAACTCCTAGCCCTGGGCAGGACTGTCTCCAAGAGTCACACCATGTGGCCAAGAGTATCATCCAAATGATTCTTGAACTCTTAGGCTTGGTGCTGTGACTATTTCCCTGGGGAGCCTGTTCAGTGCCCAACCCCCCTCTGTGTGAAGAACCTTTTTCTAACATCCAACCTAAACCTTCCCTGACACAACGTCCAGGACAGTCCCTCGTGTTCTGTCACTGGTCATGACAAAGAAGAGATCAGTGCCTGCCCCTGCTCTTCCCCTCATGACAAGTTGTAACTGCCAAGAGATCTCCCCTCAGTCTCCTCCAGGCTGAATAGACCAAGTGCCCTCAGTCACTCCTCATATGGCTTCTCTTCAAGGGGCTTCACTATTCTCATTGCCCTTCTTTGGGCACTCTGATAATTTAATATCTTTCTTATGGTGCCCCAAATTGCCACAATATTCAAGTTGAGGCCCCCCCAGTGCAGAGCACAGTCAGACAATCCCCTCATTTGACCAGCTGGCTGTTGATTCTTTGTCTGATGCCCCTCAGTACATGGTTGGCCATCCTGGCTGCCAGGGCACTGCTGACTCGTATTCATCTTGCCATCAACGAGGCCCCATGTCCCTTTCCATGGCACTGCTTTTCAGCATCTCATTCCCCAGTCTGTCTGTACATCCAGGTTTGCCCCATCCCAGGTGCAGAATCCATCACTTTCCTTTGTTGAACTTCATATGGTTGGTGATTGCCCAGTCCTCAAAATTGTCCAGACCTCTCTGCGGGATCTCCCTGCTTTTGAGGCAGTCAGTAGTTCCTCCCAGTTTTATATCGTCTACAAACTTTCTCAGTATCTCTTCTGGTCCTGTTTCAAGTAATTTATAAAGATGTTGAAGAGCACAGGGCCTAAGATGGAGCCCTGTGGAACCCCACTAGTGACAGGTCACCAGTGTGATGTCACCCAGTAACTATTACTCTCTGTGCTCCACCCATAAGCCAGTTGTTCACCCATCACATGGTGTGTTTATCCAGCCGTGTGCTGGACATTTTGTCCAGGAGGATATTCCGTGTTTACAAGAACCAGTTCAAATTCTTCCTTTGCAACAGACAGGGCAGACATTTGAGCTTGAATTTCTCTCATCCTTCAGAAAGGCACATGGGTTAGCAGCTATTCTTTCTGTTCTTTCATACTGTTCCTTACTTTCCTTCAAGTGTGAAGTGAATTATAGCCAACATCTCTAACCACACTTTAACTTTACTCCAGAATAAGTGGTCCATCTTCTGTGTCTGGCTCATGTTCTAGTTTCAGTACTCATGGGCAGATCCATGTTCTACCAGTTCCAGATCTAGATTCTGTCTAGATCTAGAGCTACTGTTGTGACTTTGTGTATTTCTATTTGAAAATAATTTTAATTTCTGCATTTTCAGCATATAAAGTCACATTAAAAAGAAAAGGCTTCCTTTAAAAAAATCCCTTTGTTGCATTATCTTTCAGTCTGTCTATCCATCAATACCTCATCATCATTTTTGCAAGGAGGTTTGAAGGAGGTTTTTTTTAAAAAAAAATCCACCAAATAGAAGTTCGCTGAGAGTGACTCAGCAATGGAAGAGCAATAGTTCATAGGAAGGAAATGCAAGAGAAGCATCAAGTGTGGGAAGAAAATAGCATAGAAAAGGAATGCACAGATCAGAAATCATAAGTGAAAGGGTTAACAGAAGCACTTATGAAGTATAGAAAAGAGGTCTGAATATTACAAAATATGAGAGAACAGGCAGGATTTTTTATTATATTAAAATAGATTATTTTTCTATGATTATCCTCATAAAAGTTTTAATTTCTAAAGAAATTAGGCCATCAAATAAATCAATTCCTAGTAAAGATTTCATGACACTTTTCCTATGCCCTTCACTAGCTCCCTCTTACAAGATAAAGAGTCTTCACCTTGTCAACCTGCAGGCATAGAAGATGTGTTTAAACACACTCTAACACTTCACAGGTCTGCCTATCAAAGGTTCCATTTTTCAGTTGACATCTGCCAGAAACTTCAGGTGTCCCTTATGACTGATTTGGAAGTGCAGATGAGGGGCATCTACTCACAAAGGCTGAACACAAACTTTAGCATATCAGTGCTTATTGGGAACACTGGGGCTTTAAACAGAAGTTAAGCCTTACCTCTTTAATATAGGGCTGTTGACTTCTCCCTTTCTTACTTAGTTCTTTTTTGAGGTTCCTTCAAAGCAACATAGAGACAGGAATGTGTATTTCTTTTTTGTATTTGCTTCAAAGACTCTCATTAAACTTATGAAGTTACAATGTTGAGCCTACAACCTAATGCTGAGATGCCTTATAACATTTCCTTACAATTAACCTCTCACTCAACAGATCCTCCCAACCCCCAAGGGCTGTACTCAAGGAAACCAGAACAATGAGAAGAGCGAAGCAGATTTCTGTGTGACATTAAAGTTGAGTGAAGGAGCTTAATAAAAAGCCAAAGTAAAGCAAAGTAGATGGCAGATGAATGAAAGGCTGAACCTCTGCTTTTGTGAACCTTTAGGGCTTTCTTAGTTTGTTTTGAATCTTTGCTGATCAACATTTTTCTGGCTTCTGTCTTTGCTGCTGTCTGATAGGTGGCAGACAGTTTCAGATGAACCAAGCCCATAGGCCAGGTTTAGAGTCAGTGGATTTAAGTGAATTTGCACCAGTCCAGCACAAATACCCTACTGACCTTTCAGAAAACAAACTCAAAATTTAGAGGAAGCATTGTCTTAAACTTGCCAGTTCTTTTACATGGAAGTTAAAATACAGATTTCCTAATAATTTACTGAGTTTGAATTCCTTAAAAGGAAGACTTGAGTGTTTACATTATTACACATCCTTTCCTTTGGCCTTCAGACATGCAACTTGCTGTGCTCGGACCCATCCAGAGGATTGCTCATCATTCCTGTACTTTTACAATGTAACACTTCTCTTTTGCATCATCACTGTCCCTCTCTTTGCTATCAAATCCAGCAGAAGCTGCTTGTTTCTTTTACAGATTTCCAGCTTTATTTCTCTTTCATTACCTAAATGGTAATTCTGTGCCCATTCAGTGGGGGTTTTTTTCCACTACTTACTTGTTCTCTGGCAGGGACTTTCAGGTTTCTTCTCATTTTACATGAACCTCGACTGATTGCCAAACTCATTCCTAACACAATGCTTTATGACATCAGAACAATTTTTGGTGCAGTAGGTTGTCTGGGAACTAAATGTCCAGATCCCTCACCTGCCACATGACTGAAGTACAGCTATCGTGACAGCTGATTTCCAGAACAATTTATATGCCCTGCAGCACTTTCTTTATCTCAGGGTACAGTGGGAAAAAGGAAAATGGACCAGCCTGGTAACTAAATGGATGATTTAGATTTCCTAAACAGATCCTGTAAAGCTTAGGATCAGGATCTGTCTCTTTATTTTCTTCCTGTAGAGCACTTATTACAGTGGAGATGTGTTTTGTGATGCCAATGGAATATTATGAAATAAAAGCCATCATACTATAAAACCTTCATATGTCACAAATGCTTCCTTTCCCATTATATTGCCTTTCAAAAGCTTGTGCCAGAGCTCTTCAGAAGCAGGAGAAATACTAACTTGTACCTTTGCAGGTGTAATTGCTTCCTAAAGGTACACAAAACTGTATATAAACTTAGTGGGCCTTGTAAGAGCAGCTATCCTAATTTTTCCTGAAAGCTCTCCGTTTTAAGAACTACAGGCTTTCATGTTATCTAATTTTATCTGCTTGAAATTTAGAAGCTGTATGAGTGCTGTTAATTTGCACTCCCACCACAGTCGTGGAGGGAGTTCCTCATCTCTAAACAGCACTTGTTCACATTTCAACATTGGTGGGATAAATACCTCTACACATGCCAATACCTCTCTACTTTTACTAATTAATGAAGAAAGTGCTGAGATGAAAGCTGGTGTAACAGTGTCCTTATGTAGTTTGACCAATATGTTTTATGAAAAGAAGTTCAATATAGTAGGACAGTCCCAAGAACCAAAGTTAAAGGTTGTTGAAGATGTCCCAAGTTCTGTTACTCCAGCAAATCTGAACTTCACCATTTTTATGTCCATTGTTAAGACACATTTTCATTTTTGTTTTCATTATGACTAGAAATATGAAAAAGTACATTCACAAACAACAAAAAAAGTAATATGGGCTTAATACTTTTAGATATTTGTCCAAGTGTAAGGTATAATGTATAAAAGTCTGAAAAGACCACAGAAAATTTGAAATAGCATCTCTGACTGGCCTTAAACTGAAAAATCATGCCAAATCCAACAGCAAAACATAAACCTCAGATTATCCCACCAAGGAAGAGTCATTGCGGTGAGAGGTATCATAGGCCCTTGGAATACCAAGTTGATCTGCAAAAAACACACAAAGATTAAATAATATGATTTCCACTGACTCTTAATTAAAAACACTGAAGCAGTTACCCTATCCAAACTTTGGGTAACATGAGAGGGGTTCTCTGACTAAACCAAAACATTTTAGTGCATTAATTTATTATTAAATGTTTAGATTTTGCTGCAGCAATGCACATCAGCTAGTGATGGATTAGTAGTGCTCACTACACAGTTCGTATACTGGTATAGGTAATAGGATGCCTGTCCAAAAGATAATATGTCAAGACAAATCTACCATTTAAATTATATGAGTAGGAAATGTACAGTCAGTAGTACTTGGCCTTTCATATGCTAAACCCTTGACATAATCCCAAAGACAATAAAACTGTCAGAATATTTCTCCTACTCACTTCTAATAGGATATACATTAATTAAAACAAGCAATGTGTAATAGGATGCAGAACTTGCTCAAGTGTGCTCATGTATCAAATTTCAGAGATGAGAATTCCTCCAGATTTCTGCTTTGCACTCAAACCTCAGATTGCAAAATCTTAGATTATAATGAGAGCATGTAGACAGATGACTTCTCCCTGCACTTCAGAAAGCACTGACTATATACCACAGTCAGATCAGGTCTTCATTCTACTTTAATTTTTTCCAAAACTCAGGGAATTAATCATCCATTTCTCTCTGGCTGGAGCTATCCACTGAGCTTTCTTGGCCCTTGAGAAGTACCTTCTCTACAAACCATTTGGTTAATTGTCACAAAATCTCAATTCTAGTAGAAAAGCTATCATATATGCATCATGTAGTTACCCTTCTCCAGCTGAGTTCTTTAGATCGTTGTAGGAATTAGAGAGAACTCTGTAAATAAAATATTGGTACTGGATGACATTTATAATACATTTTCCATCACCTAAGGAGATGAGTTCAGCTTAAAAAACTGAAATCTTCCCATCTTCTCTCTTTTCCTCCTCCTGTGAAAGAAGCTATTACCTAGGTGACTCACACTGTCATGAGTAATAGCATTTCTACTGCCAATGTAATTTTTTTTCCCATTTGATTGCATAAGCCAGGAGGGCATAAAGTTCAAGTGTCAGTTTCCTGAAGATCCTTTATAAAATCTGGCCTAGAGAGCAAAAATGTGAAATTCAAAAATTGCTTCATTTCCTTCCTTTTTTTTTTGTGTCTCTCTCAGTGAAATATAACTAAATTTACATTCACATTCATTTCAACTTTATAATATAAACTGATTTACATTCCTTAGTATTTGTCAATATTGATCATGATACATTCAAGCTGTTTGCTATCTCAATTTCATTAACTAAAAAAGATATTGACTAAAAAAGAGCTTTCTTTTTTCATCTATAAACCATTGTAGAATATTCTTAACCCAGGAACTCATGCCAATTGATATTTAGTTCCATAATTAAAGAGGCTCCATTTGTTCTATGGGTTAAAAGCAAATTTTTTGTGAATATGAACCATAAGTTTCATCATACAATGGTCAAGATAACTGTCTTTCAATTAGTGAGGTTTATTTATTACCAGAGGTGTCCCAAGGAATTATAGTCTATTAAGTCCTAAAAAATCCCTCACGGGCATCAATGACCTCAATATAGTAAAGAGGCATTTCTGATTTCTTCCACCCCACCCCTCCCCTTTTTCTTTTCCTCCACATAAATGTATCTGAAGACTTTGGCAGTCCATGTTCATATGGGCTATTGCCACACTAGGTAAAGAAAGACCTAAACTCAAACCCATTCCCCCATAAAAGTCTGAACTAGTTAATCTTTTTTTCTATTAGTGTTTAGTATTATAATATAAATTAAATATAAATTAAATATAAATTAGTATTTGTAGATATATTTTAAGCTAAAGACAAAATTATTCTAGCTGAGATCAAAGCTACAATGGAAGAATTTCCTCCGTGTTTTAACATCCCTTGTAGAGGAAAGCCTACATCTTTTGATTCCCCCCACCTCCCAAAATTCTTCACAAAGCAACACTGAAATAACAGAGGTTTAGGATAGCTTTATTTTTGACATTTCTTGTTTCTGAGCTTGGACTTTTATGTCTTTCCTAACCTTGAACTTACACAAAAAAAAAAAAGGCAACATAGAGGTATATAAAGTAAGAGGAACATATTATGCTCTCTAATTTCTTGGGTTTCCCTGCTGTATGACAGCATCTTCCCTGTTTCTCTTCCTCTGTGGTTTTACACTAAGGCTAGAACCAAAAAGAGCTTAGATTTGCTCTCAGAATGGAATCCAGATTGCTGTGCTAGGTGCCAAGGTTTTCTTTGCAACGGAAAGAAAAAAGAAAAAGATTATGCTAAGCTTCAGAAAAGTAACCTAGCCAGCCCCCTGGGCAAACCTAGTTGATTGGGAGATCTAGGCAACAGGAAATATATTAGAAATACAAGCGGTCTGTTGTCTGAAATTTTACCTCTCTCTGGAGCTTAAGTGCATTACTCCCAACTTTTGTGGTTGCATATTTAGTAGTAAGCAGAATAAAACACAAACCATTCAGTGATCCTAGGATTAACTGGCATGTGACATTTCAGCTAAACCCTCCTCCCTACCACAAAAGAGAAGCCACAACAGTGCAATCTATTGGTCTCTGTAGCTCCTGAATCAGATCCTGGCATTGTTTACAGAAGTGTTCCTTGGCCTGAGCCAAACATTCAGCTGCTCCTGCCAGGGATTTGGCTGTGTGAGTTATTTTATGAAAGCTCATGGGCACATGGCAGCTTTGTCACATTCACCAGTGTAGATGTAAGTTTTGAAGTATCATTAACACCTTAAAATCAGGGAGGCATAAACATTGTGTCTCCTCAAATAATTTCTCTTTTTAAAGGGAGGGAGACCTCAGCTTGTCTCATATCCTTGTCTGGAACTCCGGGTCTCTGAAGCATGATTTTTAATTTTTTTTCTGTCTAGTTCCTATGTTGTACACACATGCTAAGCCATGTCAACTCATTTTCTCTACTTTTCTCTAATGAGACCTTTGAAAAAATACCAGTTTATATCATCCTGATTTTTCACAGGCTGAACTCCAACATTGTCATCTTCAAAGTCTGAAGTAATTTATAGTTCTCTTCTATCTGAACTTTGCATGGGACACATCCAAATAAGTATCTTATATCTTTAGCTCTTTGGTTGTTTTAGGAATTTGATGTTATTTGCTCCCTGTTGTCCTTCCAAATGTATGATTGACACTGAAGTCCAAAGAGGGAGATTAACCAAACATTTATTACTGTTATTGTTACCATCCCCAAGGTAGCAATATGGAATATTTGGCATTTATATGTAACATTTGACTTAAGTAGGAAAAAAGGTGAGCAATTGCTGTGAATAGAGTTAACCCACATGAGTCTGGAAGAGGCCACAGCTCACCTGCACCTGCTACTTTGTTCTCTGTTGATAATCCTAAACTAAGAGATTGGGATATTATTTCATAAGCATGCAAATTAAAGTTAAGAAGTTCTTTCATAACTTGAATTGAAACCTTGAGGATATACAAACATTATCTTATTCCACATAACTTGCAGAAACTTGATCATCAAGGAGTTCACTTGGATGTAGATTCACAACAGCAATTAAACAGCAAAGCAAACCAGCTCTTGTATCAGCATCCACGATTGTGACAACCCAAGTTCCTCATGGAGAAAATTTCACCAAAAACTGCTTAACATCAATAAGCAACAACTGCTTAACAAGGTAGGGAGATAAAATAACCAAAAGTGATGCAAAATCATGAGTAATATGGAGAGGGCAATGGTTATTCTCTGTTTTCCTCCCAAAAAATGAGGGCCTATCAAATAAAGCTAGAGACTTAATAGAAACAAAAGGAGATGGTTCTCTGTCAGTGGGTAGCAGCTCTGTGAAATTCCTTGCCAAAGAAGTCTATGTGGATTCAATAAAGAATCAGTTATATATTTAGAAGAGAAATCTGGTGGGGGTTACCAAACAGAAAAACCGCACCAGGCTCAGGAAATTCCTTCTACTCAAAAGAGCAGGAAGACTTAAAAAGATGATGAGGGAAGGATCCTATATTTTTGGCTGCCTTCTTTCTCTTCCCTGGCATCTGCTTACAAACACTGAGCCTTTGGTTTGGCTGTTGGAAGTGTACCAGCCCACGGCTAATGAAACTTGAGAGACCTTTTCAAATATTCATTTTTCAAAGGGCTTCAGAGAAATTCAGGGAAGGGAAGAGCCCTCTCTGAAGGTGCTAGGAATGCTCCCACACTGCAGCTGGGAGACCTTGGGTGTACCCAGAGCCATTGATTCCTGCTGTACATGACTGCACAGAGGGTTAGTCTGGGTACTGGTGGCCAGGGAGGTGGCACTGGAACTGGTGGGGTTTTGGGCATATTGGAGACTGCTGCTGATGTGAGAGATCACATCTTACTCTCTGTAGGTGTAGGGTTCCCAGAGTCATTCTGATCATGGCATTGAGGTGGTTTTATTCTTACAAGGCAAGGTACAGGGGAAATATGTGCAGAGTGAGATCTAGGGAAAATGATCTACCATCAGCATACCCCACCCACCGAGCAGGGGGTGGGATCCATGTTCCTCATTGAACACTGCTCATTCTCCTATTTAATTTAATTCATTTTCCTGTGTAGTGGTTTCAGTTAGGCCTCAAATTAGCAGGCTCAAAGAATCTATGTGGATTGGGAGACAGCTATCACCTGACTGGGTACCCAGGGAAATATTTCATACCAGATGACGTAAACCTAAAATATGTGTGCAGCAGTGGGAGGTGTCTTGGTCAGTTCCACCATAGCCAAGGTACAAGACAGAGGTGGTGCAGCTCCTGTCTCCTTGAATTAGACCTTGTTGCTCTTGCTGCTGCTGCTTGCTTTTGTTTGAGTTCAGGGAAGTAGAAACATTTTGTTGTTACTCTTTCTGTTTCTTGCTAAGTGTCTTTTAGAGTACTTATAGATCTAGAGTAACAGACTTTGTATTAACTGGGGAGTGGGAGGTTATTTCTTGTTATATATATGTGTAACTTGTGTAAGTGTGTGTTATATTGTAGTTTTCTCTTAATTTTCTCCTTTCTGTATAAATACATACAGTTAGTTTCACCATAAACCTAGTTTGGAGGGGTTTTTTCCCCTCTTCCTCTTCTTTTTCTCTTGGCAGGTTGGGGTGGGGGGAAGGGAACCCTTTCTTTCTGTCTTGGACAGTTGGCATTTTGCCAGCTCATCCCAAGACATCATGCCAGTTTTATAAATTATTCCCATTAGGGTGAGACTTTCTGTAAAAACTATCCAAAATGAAGTCCTAAGCTCAATCAGCAGGCAATGTCTAAATTGTGTACACAGTTTACTAGTGTTTATAGTAGTGATTGTGATGTTATAGCCTCCAGCACAGTCTGTATTGAGCATTTCAAGAACACATCAGAGAAGAGATGGCTCCTGCACACTCAGGTCAGCCAATAATTGTCCACATTAAGAGAAGAACAATAGCTTAGTCATCCTTCTTAAACATGTTGCTGATGTAGGAAATAGAGACAGGGATCAGCTTCCAATGTATGGCCTGTGCCAAGACTGAATCAGCAGGGAGAGGATGCAGTTCTTTAAGGAATGGACATGACATTCCCTTAAACACTTGCTTTGCATCCTGCTCCTGGCCCCTCAGGCTCTCGGGAAAAGAGGACATGGACCTCTCATTTGAATTATTGCAGCTGTTTTTGATAGAACTTGATATAGATACTGAAATTCAGGCTTCTTATTCCCAGCCTTTTCTCCAAGGCTAGAGACATGTTTGCACTTTCCCTCCTTCTCTCTGATTCTAGACTGAATGGTTCAGATGAGGTAGACAAAGCAATGACTGCTTAGTGCATCCAGAGTAGTATTTCCATGCAAGGATCAAGTTGCTCAGTGATGTCAGAGATAAAACACTTTCAGGTAAAAGTTTCTGTGTCTGGAAATTTTAATCCATTAAATTTAGCTGCTGAAGGTCTTCTGTCATCTTCTGAAGGAGGTGGCAACTGCACAGGAGTTTTATGAAAATGCTGATTTAACCCAGTGGTTTCCATCGCAGCAGATGAGAGTCCTCAAGGCTGTGCTTGACCTTCAGAATGAGCTATTCCTCTGTACCACAGGAAATCCCTTGACAAGCTGTTTCAGCAAGGGGCTGGAAATGACAACAGCAGCCAAAAGGGAGGAGAGCTACAGAAAGGTGAGGCAGGGAGCACATTGCAACAGCCCTGAAGGGTCACTGAACATGAAGTGTGCTTTATGTCACTGTGTCAAAATTATCTCCCCGAGGGATGGCTGTCTCCTGGTGTACAGATATTATTTCTATGGAGGGTACAGCCTACTCTAAATCCTCAAGTGGGGGAGGTTAAAATAGAATAGATCATATTGTAAGACTCAGGTTAAAATAGAATAGATCATGTTATAAGACTTCCTGTCCAAAGGACAGCTTAGCATATGTCTGGAAGATAAAAACTTTTAAAATCATTTATTTTCAAAGGTTTGTCCTCATCTGTCCAGCACATTGTAGATATGTATTTGCCTTGAGCATTGGTTTCCTTGATATCCATAACATGAATTGCATTTATATGTACTTTTCTAATACAACAATTTTCACAAGGATGAAGGCCCACACCCATCAGACCATCACTCCAGTAGGACAGAAACATTTCAATTAATTTGCAGTCTTCAGAATTGACTCAACTAAGTAAAAGGACACAAAAAAAGTAGCCTCAATTTCTGATATCATAGCAGCTCTGATATGTACATACTACTCCCCCTAACTTGGAAATCCATGAGAATTTTCTAGTCTTTAATAAGAGCAGCAAAATTCAGAACACAATATATCTATCTCAGTGTAGATATTTAGACTCTTGGGCTTATGTCTTCCTGTATTTTATAGTTCAGCTATGTATCCTGTTCAGCTATCCTGAAACATAATGCAATGAATCTCTATGGTTTATGCTAATATTGTTATCTAGAACACAATGAAACTGTGATTGCATTCATTGGGAGGAGCAAGGCTAATTTATATAATTAAAAATCTAACATATTGTATAATTTTGCAAGTAATTTTGTTATACACATGGAGATTTTTAGTTTGGTCATCGATTCTTCTTACATTATATACACACAGCTGTTTACTTAGGTCTGGAGCATAGATAGTGAATGTTAATTTCAGCAGCTAATTTAAGTTTTGAAGCCAACATTTATACTTGATTAACTACAGAAGTCTTGAGGTCATTATTTACTTTATAGGATTGCATGTGATGTACATCATAGGTGAGCTGTTGCTTGTACCTGTTTAAAAATTATGAGGTCATTTATAGTGCTGAAAAAGACTGTTATTTTTTGTGAGTTATAAAACACAATCAAATGGAAGTAAAATAAGTGCTACAAGGGCAAAAAAAATCTAAAGGAATAAGTACTGATTAAACAATTAGAGACCTATTATGCCCTGGCCAAACAGGGAGAGAAAAAATAACTCTAGAGGTCATATAAGTACAAGTTCTCCATTGGTAGCAATAAGTACATAACATTTGGAAAGGCCTGTGGAGCTCTAGAGGTTATTCCAGCAAATAATTTTCATTTATGTATCTGCAAAAGTCATCAGCAGCACAACAACATCAGGCAGCCTGGAGCAGATTTACTTCCTGGCTACTCTTGGTAAGGAGTAGAGCTACTGGTGCAACCTGATGTGGCTCCACAGAGCCATAGCCTTCTGCTCCCAGCAGCCTCCCAATCACAGCAGGTTTAGTATATGCATAGGAAGTGTGAAAATGGAAGAAAAAGGCATTCCCTGATTTATTAAATTCAAGACTCACAGTCACAATGGACTTGTTATGACAGTTACATGTAATA
>JAOXXN010000265.1:6550366-6566666 GCA_026770055.1 Myrmophylax atrothorax
TAATGTTACAGCAGCCAAGAAGTCAGTCCCAGAAATGAGTCCTACACCATTACTTGTGATGTAACCTACTGCTGTTGTATAAAAATGGCAATCATATCTTTGTTGCTGAAAGAAGTAGTAAAGCTAGAACAGCACACACCACTAAATCATTAAAAGTAGACTTATAGTGACTTAAGATCAGGTAAAGACTGTTGTACTGTTTTGTGATAAAATGGAAGAGGGTATAAGAAATCACTTTTATAAGCTGCAGACACACAGTTTTTGCTGCAGATAAGGAAAGAAATTATTTTACTTTGGCTGTAACCACTGAACAAGTATTTCATTGAATCACAAATCTGAGCACTTTTATTAGGAAAAAGTTGAAAACGAGTTGTCAACATCTTATTGCTGAAAGAGCAAAGAACTCAGAGCTCTATGCTGCATTTCTGAGAACACAACAACCTGCAGAGAAATGCACAGACTCACCTTGAGTTCAGGTTTTAAGGACTTGATGTGCAACTATAGAAAGAGACTGTGGTAACCTTCGTGATTTCCAAACACCTCTCCAGAAGTACAAAATCCTGTGTCATGTCCACTCTGTGGACCTCTGACTACAAGATGACTGTATACAAGCAATTGAACAGAACCTCCAGTTTTCACAAACAGCATGGTATGAAACACATTGGCGTCTAGGGTAAGGAGTAAATAAAACATTACACCTGGAATATTGTGAATTTAGACTCTCCTGATTCAAGAGCAGACACTAACCTGAAAATATTAAGGTGACCTGTCATTATCAACAGCTCTTCCATGCTTTCTCTTAGCTATACAGATGTAAACCAGAGGATACTGAAATTGAATGCTGCAAGCTGTACTGGCAAAGCTCTTAGACTCAGAATTTGACAGATCTTTTGTTTTTAAAACCCATTTGCAAAATCTAAGGGGTTTTTAAAAGGTTTATTTTCCCCTCAAGGAGTCTAAGGAATTGGTGCCAACAGGCCAGCTGTCAAGTCCCAGTATTATATATCAGTGTGGAGGGAAGCTGGATTAATGGAAAAATTCATAAGAAAGCATTTTAATGTTGAGATTTCCAAATGCTTTGTGTTGATAACAAGGGGGTGGAGAGAAATACTTTGAAATGGTTGATACCTGGTTCTGGTTTCTCAATGCTGTCTTAACTGGACCCATTCTAAGACATACTACACAGCTATGGCTTTGTGATAAAGGACATTTTTAACTCTTATGGACTCCAGAATAGGTAATGTATTGATTCTGTGTCATTATCAATCTTTAATAATACAAAAAAACACCCCAAAACAATAAAGTCATTTTAAAATCCAAAGGAATACATAATATCCATTTATATGGATCTCATTAAACCCATAACAAAGGGCAAATGGGATTTTGAATACTAATGATTCACTGGAGAATAGGGAATTTAAATGAGATGGATTAAAAGGACTAACTATCTAGAACATCTGCTAATTTACCAGTCTTAAAATAAACTTATGACAACAGCAACATGTGCAGTCAAATCTGCCAAGTATCGGTTATTTATTAAGTGTAGTTGAAGATTTTGGATAATTGCTTTACAAGAAATATATTTTTTTAAATGATATTTTATTGAAGGATCAGACAACTTCCCGTATTAGACTAATACTTGAGTCCTTCACTCATTGGGTTCTTATACTTAGGCTGGCAGTAATTGATTGATTACTTGTGCAGATACGATCATTTGTTCATTTTTCTAAAGTAAAACTACTTTTCCACCCAGTCTACTGTATAAACTCCTCCTCTGTAAGACAGAACATTAAGACTTTGCTCAGTGTGTTGTCTTCAGCCTTTGTTTGACCAGCAGTTTCCAAAGGACTTGCTCTCATCTGACCCTGGGCAGGAATAACCTCAGGCATCAGCACAAGGGGACAAACCAGCTGGAAAGGAGCTTTGCCAAGAAGAACCTGGGAGTCCCACTGGATGCAAAGTTAACTGTGCACCAGCACTGTGCCCCTGTGGCAAAAGCTGTTGGTATCCTGGGATGCATTAGGAAAAGTATTGCCAGAAGATCAAGGGAGCTGATTCTTCACCTCTGCACATCATTGACAAGACATGTCTCAGGTGTTGGATTCTATTCTGTGCTCCCCAGTGCAAGACAGACATGGACTTACTGGAATCTGCAGAGGGTCATAAAAAGGATTAAGGTACTGGAGGCTGAGAGTGCTGGGAATGTTTAGCATGGAGAAGAAAAGGCTCAGGGGGATCTTACCAGTGCATGTAAATATATTATGGAGGTAAGAGAGTTGGAAAAAGGAGGGAGAAAAACTCTTCCTGGTGATGTCCAGTGAAGTGACAAGAGGCCATGGTCACAGAGTGAAATGCAGGAAATTTTATCTAAACATAAAAAAGCCCTTACCTTTTTCTTTGAGAGTGGTTGAACTCTGGAACAAATTATTCGGAGAAACTGTGGAGTCTCCATTCTCTAAAATACTCAGACCCATACTAGACTCACGACTGAGCAACCTGTTTTAAGCAGGCTGTTGGACAAGATGCTCTCCAGAATTCACTTCCAATCTCAACCAGTTCTATGATTCTTTCAGTTTCACTAACAACAGATACATGTTATTCTTTAAAGGCTGGAAAGGAAAAACATTCTTCTCCTTGTTTCCAATATGACAGCAAAATGTTTTTCCAATAATAAATGAGATTCACCAGTTTACCCAGGAATGCCAGATCTTTAAAAAATGGGGCCTGCAGACATTTAGGCAGCTAAGTAGCTTGTTACATTTTAAAAAATGTTGAGTCTGTCTTCCTGAAATGCTGTGAAAATCAGTCCAGCATTGGTTTTGTACTCAAAAATCCCACATGTATCAGGTGGTACCTTCACTGCTAAATTCTTGTGCATTTTTACAGAAACTGCTTTTCTGGTCCTGTTTCCCTGTTAGTCTGAGTCCCAGGCAATCATTTTCATCACTGAAGTGAAAGACTTTTTTCAACTTTCTTCAGGAAAAAAAGCAAACAGGTAAAAATTAATTGGACTTTTAATGCAGAAGAAAAAAGGAGTCTGGAGAAAGAATTAACAGCCTGAAATGGAATTTGGACTGAAAAACTAGTTTGTTAACTAGAACTAGGTGACAAAATCCGTGCTGTCTCTTCCCTCTAAGGTGTCTTTTTTATGTTGCTATAAATTTAAAATCCATTCTCCTATTTGTTTGGTTTGGCAGGACTGAGCATAATTGTTCATTAAGTGTGATCCAGAAAAATAGAAGTTCCTACTAATATGTTTTCTGAGATGAGCCTTTGGTGTTGGAATCCTGGTCAACTTCTACTCATGCCACAACTTTCTTTGATAAAAAATGTATCTGTCAGAAAGATATCAATGAAAGTGTATGCCATACCTTAATGGTGAGAGCACTGTCTGTAGAATATGCAGAGCTGGGTTTCATTTCCTGTTCAGTCTGAAAGGGTCCACATTCAGAAATTCTCCATCCTAGGAAAGTTCCTTAATGCTGTGGCTGAGCTGGGAACAGTCAGACACTCTTGCATCCCTTCTTTTAGTATTATGCTATTAAACAAGGGAATGAAAGATTTATGAGCTCAGCAAGCAAAACACTAAAAGAAGTTTGGTCTTTCAGCTGAAAATGAAGAATTTTATTTTGTTTCCTGCCTTGGTCCCTGTTTAAACATTTTACATTAAGCAGTTGTTAAATGGAATACAGAAATGGAAGCCCAAAACATCTTCTGCTCAGCAGGGATGGATCCTTCTCTAAACGCACTGAGGAGGAGGAGGCCACAGGGCCAAGGGTTAGTTTGCTTCCCAGCATGTACAAAGCCTGGGTTCCAGGTCTGGTTTTGCATTAGGGATTCAAAACTCCTTTTCAGAACACTGCCTTACCCACAGTGACAGATTAGCTATTTTGGAAGTGGATAACCATTGTTTTTCCGTTGGCCCAATGCGTACTTCACAGGCCAAAGATAAGCACAGGCGAAATGGAAGTTACCTAGTATTGCAAATTTGGGGCCCAGACAATACCTACTTTCTAAACTCTTCTTTCTTTCTTTTTTTTTTTTTTCCTATTCCAATGACTGTTTAATGTAAACTGCATAAACAGCTAACAGAGCAGGAAATTGAACTCAGATGTAAGTTGAAATCATCCAAGGTGAAAGAAACTGTGAAACCATAAGGTACGCTCTTTTGTTGGAGAGTTGCATGAACACTCACCTGTTGTGAAAATGCTGGCATAAAGATGGCATGGCATCATTTTAAAAAGGTGGGCCTTATTTTTAGTTTCCCCCCAAAATTTTCATGAAGCTGAGATTTGAATTGAATACGTGCAACTCCATCTTAGCTGTGCACACCACAGATTGGATGCTGGCAGAACACTCAGCTTCAAGCTTGCAATTGGTTTTTTTTTGGTTGGTTGGTTTGGTTTTTTTGATAGGCTACTCCTGAGAATTTTTCCTTTGATTGTGTAGGTACTGGATTGCTCTAATGAGATACTTTATTCTCCCATGTTCAGTACTCAAAATCTTGGTACCCAATTCAGAGCACTGCGGTTTATCTCCTTAAGGCAAACACTGAGCTGTGAGGCAACGTTGTGCCCAACATGGAGGTGTCTGCTCCCTTCACCAGCCCAGGCTCAAAACTTGGTATCTGTTCTCTTGCCAGAAGGATGACTCTAATAAGACTTATTTGTGTACTTTTAATACATATGCAAAGTTCTTTAAAGATTTCTAAATGTTGACTCATTTTTTAATCCCACACTAAATCTCCTGGCCCTCATTAAAATGAATAACATACATTTATATTGGTATAATTCATTTTGCATTAAATACAGCTACAGCAAGAGCTATAGCTGTAATACATCTTACAAGGTAAAGATCAACAAAAATGAATCTTATGTGCTGTACCATTAGGAAATCACTGATTCTTTCTCCAGGTTGAGGCAGCCATCTCAGGAGGGGAAAAATATTTCTAGAATGACAGTAGATTAGTTCAACAGTAAATATGCAGTAATGAATTCCTGGATTAGAAGAACATGCTATTCTGCTGTAGAAATTGGCCAAGGTAGTTGGGGAAACTATTTGAATCCAATCAGAAAATATCCCAAATGGCACCGGAATCTAATAAATGCAGATAGTTTTCAATCTGTTCTTCACTGGTCTGTGTATGTGAAGTAGAAAAGGATTTAAAAGAAATTGACGTGCAACAGAAGTGAGGGTGTCTTGAAAGTACAGCTCCTCATGAACCTGACTGCATTCTCATGGTTACCAGATGGTTATCTCCTTGTCTAGCTAAAGTCAGTCCATCTAAGGCATATCGATGTATCGCACACAGTAATTAAAACAAGCAGAACTTAAGGGAGACAAACTGAAAACTCTGACAGATCCTCAGCTGGTTTAAATCAGTATAGATTCACTGATGTTAACAGGCTTTTGTCAACGTACACAAGCTGAGAATCATGTCCTGTGTGTCAGCATTTGATCCAAGCTCAGCTTGAACTCATTGTAGCTAAGGTGTGAGGTGAAGAAGATGTTTCTAAAAAGCCACCCTATTCCCTTTATCCCAGACCATCTTAGTGTTAAACTGGCTCCTTGCCTAGTTTAGGAAGCAGTCCTGGCTGCTTAGGTGCCTCCTTTGACTGCTGCAGTGCAGCAGCTTTCAAGTCTGTAGCACAAGGAGAGACTCAGAGGAAAGAACCAGAGTGAGGAGGTGGAAAAGCTGAAGAAAAGAACCATAAGGCAGTTAGAGAAGAAAAGCTGAATGTTGCTGCAAGCTTTGCCAGTGTTTCCTATAAACAGTGGACAAATCTGGTTGGCTTCAATCTGTTACCCCATATTTTTCGAAGTCATCGACTAACTTCTGAGTCTTGGTGTTTGACATTCTGTCTGAGTCACTACAGAATTTTATACCCATCCATTCACCCATTCATTCTCTTGGTCTATTGCCTCTGTAACAGCATCAG
Source organism: Myrmophylax atrothorax (assembly GCA_026770055.1). Lineage (NCBI taxonomy): Eukaryota > Metazoa > Chordata > Aves > Passeriformes > Thamnophilidae > Myrmophylax > Myrmophylax atrothorax. The sequence goes on from JAOXXN010000265.1 coordinate 6,556,306, forward strand.
ACAAGCCCTAGAATTCAGTGCAGCACCTTTTTGGATCTCCAATCTCCATCACAATTCTTTTCATTCTTGGGGAAAATAAAGAAACAAACTCAGATCACTTAGCTCTTCCTTCCTTGAAGGGGATTTATGACTGGGTTCACAAAATGTTTTTTATTTCATGATCACCATCTCCTGATGTCAGTGGTGCTTAAATTCCTGCAAAAACCCTTGAAACAACATTAGTGGAGACAGATAAAGTAACCATTTATTGGGAGCTTCCAGGTGCACACCAGAAGTATGCACATGCACATGTGCTAGATGTTGCAGTTTTTATAACTTTCAGAAATTAACATGTGTGATATTTATAGCCAACCCATTGTACCAATTTCCCTGGTGCCCACCCTCAGAACTCCTCAGAACTGCCCCAATGGCTCTGAGCTTACTGTCTTGTTTTGACTCCCAGATATCTCATTGTCTCAGTGTGAGTTCTTCAAAACATGTCTTGGGTATGTGTGTGAAAGTGCTCAGGGACTTCTAAATGTGAGAAACTTAGGAAAACTTATTCAACTACTATAACTTTATAAAAATGTACAAAATGCACATTAAAATACTTAGGCATCATCAAAACAAATTATCTGACTTTTGTCATTTGTTTTTTCCACATTTCCAAGGAGCCTTTGTGGTCACAGAACAGATCTATTTATTTCATAACCTTTTCCTTCCAAACCATTCCCTTTTTCTACATCTTTACTATGCATTAATTATATTTTTTTCCTTTCGGATGCCAGAATTAGTGTGATTTGTTTGGGTCACTGTTGTTCTGTTCCACCTTCATTTTTGTTTCCCCTGGCAAATGGGGTAAAATAAATGAATCCACAAACTAGCATAAAATGAAACTTTATTTCTGCTTTTTATATCTTGCATAATTTTTTCCTGAGATTCATGACAACAAATAAGGAACATCATCCTTGACTCATTTAAATTTGCTGAAATCTTTCCAGTGAGAAACTCTGAAAGAAAAAAAGAAACTGTTTGCTTCTCTCAGGAGAATTCTAAAAGCAAATAAATAATTATTTGTAATTTCTCCTTTACCAGAAATCAGTCTAGCTACACTTTTTTTCTTGAATTTTATTTCAAAAAGTTGAGGGACTGTACATTTTATTCCACATATACAAATTCATGACAATTTTTTCTATTCTGCTTGCAGTTTCAGTATTCTGTGACAATTTATATTAAATTCCTATTATTATCTTAAATTCTGTTATTTTATTACCAGAAGCATTAATCTGTGTGACTGCTCTGAGTGAGCAAAAACTCTCCGTTGCTTATTACCCAGGATTATTGGACATTCGTAACACTGTCTTTAACAGATAAAGGGAAACAATGCTGAGAGGTGGAAGGGAAACAATGCTGAGAGGTGGGAAAGGATGTAAGGATTTATATCAAACAGCACTGCAGTCTGACTCTCTTCTGTTGTGTTTACTGCCAGCAGTGCAGTATCCAGACCTCACACACACAGTTTGCATTACAGTTGGTGGGAGATATTTCAGTGGAGACAACCATGAGGGCACATATTACCCCAAGTGTTTGACATATGCACAGCTTCGCATCAGCCGTGGCAGAATGCCCTCACACGGTATCTCACCAGGTTGTCTCTCAGTACTCAAGAAGGGTCAGCTATTCAGTCCATGCAAATGAATACATCTCTATTGACAGGCAATTTGCATATCTTTCTCTTGGCTGGAAACCTGGTCCTCAGCCTGCTACAAGGGGCACTCATTCCTTCAAAACGGATCTTTTTTTTTTCAGTGGTTATGGTACTCCTGGGAAAAAGAGACAGAGACAAAAGATGTAAATGAAACCAAACATCTTTAGACTTAAAAGTTAAATTTGGATTTTAACTTTCAACATGTCTTAAGGTTATTGAAAAATTCAAGATAATTCAGGCTTCTACAGGGAAAGGTTTGTCTTGTGTAAAACTCTTGACACTGTTTTCCACAGATTCATACTTTTACATCCTACCAATAACACTCTTTTTTTCAAAAGGGATTTCAGTAGGAGAATGATATTTTCCACATATATCTGCTACTCTGCTCAGAGTATTCTGACATTTTGCTTGCCGTTGAGTGTGCCCCCTTGGAGTCAGTGGAGTTTACACTGGATAACTATTAAGAGAATTTGACCATGAATTTACCCCTGTATTTATTTCACAAAAACATGCAATTAGAGAAGAAAGAGACACTGAGATACAGAAAATGAAAATATTTGTGGCTCACTTTTTTCCCAATTGCTACATATTACATATTGAAATATGCTTGAACTGTTTTACTGTTTTGCTCAGAGATGACATCCAGTGATATGCAAAGGGAGAGAAAGTAGAAGGAAAAACATGCCAAAGATATGCAGAAATAAAAATATTTCCAGGCTGGAATTTCCTTATTTTTTTAGCATCAGTTCTAGAAAAATATGTATTTTGGCTAGCAGGTTTTGCTTCAACCTACTTCAAGGGCAACCTTCAGTATGATCACGAGGAGGCAAATACAAGCTGTTATAATGCTACTGATGACACCAGTGTACATCTCTGTTGAATATGGCCCATGATAACTACATCACTGTGCAATTAATGAAAGAATAAATTAAGGAATAAAGTCACTAAGCTAAATAAGATGTTAAGCCAGAAGAAGAAATGCAAAAAATCTAACATTGTGTTGAAAGACTTAAATTAAGTGACAGCTTTCCACTTTTAACAACTGGAAACAAGATGTATTTCTCACTCCTTTGAAACATAGTGGGTTTTTGTACTTCATCTCATATACTGCTAACATGTATAAGTACTTAATTCTGTAATGCATTTAACAGCACATTAATGTAATTTTCTTGTGAATCACTAGTGTTAAAAAGGTTATTTCTTCATTGATTTAATGAATTTATATATTTATACACGTTTCTATATGAGACAACCGGCAACCATATATTACTTTGAAAATCCCACATTGTGCCCTTTTTTCCTTAGTAAGTCTTTGCAAATAATCTGTCTCATACTTTAACCATGTCAGCCTCTACTTTCAGGTATGTACTCTCACTGGAGGGGAAAACAGGTTTCTGTGAAAGTGTCTTTATATTTGTCTGAGTACTTTGCTGATCAAATAAACTACAGGAAAAAATGCAAACATTTAGGGAAATGGGTGTCTTGTTTTTCATGCCTGGAGACATGTCCTGTTGTCAGGTACTCAGATGTGTTATACTGTGTAGTGCTGAACCAGAGCTACTGTACAGGTCCATAAACATCAAAAATCATATCAGATATCAAACCTGGTCCCTAACTCTTGAGCTGTTTTCTCACTAACACCCCATAGTCCATTCTTTCTGACTATTTTGAGTTTTAGTGGTGATGTAGTTTTCCAAAAGACCAGATGGAATTTATTATGATTTGAACTATTATAGCATTAGAAAAATATGACCTTTTTTACCATTATTCTGCTTCCTTAACTCTTTGCACCATCAATTCTGTAATTCTTATGACTGTAAAGTTAAAAACCAAACTTCTTAGTGTCAAAGCAAAAAAAAGTTTAAGGATACATTGATGTATCTGAGGTTTGCAGAAACCTAAGACCTAATTTTGGCTCTCAGTGCAGTGCCTCTGTATCTTCGATAAAGCTGTTTGGTCTTTTGATTTTTGTGTTATGATAGTTAAAAATTTACCATCTGACATGGAAGTGATATGTTTGTTGATTTGATGGCATAAAACTAGGAACATTATCTTTCTTGAAGTGTCTACTTGGAAATTGTTGGAGTCATAGAATTATAAAATCATTAAGATTGGGAAACATTTCTGAGTTCATTGAGTCCAACCATTAACCCAGCACTGCCAAGTCCACCACTAAAACATGTCCCCATGTGTCACATCTACATAATTTTTGAACATTACAAGGGATGGTGTCTCCCATGGGCACCCTATTCCACCCTTTCAGTGAAGAGATTTTTCCTGGTATTCAATCTAAACATTCCCTGGCACAACTTGAGACCATTTCTTCTTGTATTGTCTCCTGTTACCTGTGAGAGGAGACCGATCCCCACCTGGCTACAACTTCTTTTCAGGTAGTTGTAGAGAACAATAAAAACTAACAACCCCCTAAACAACCCCAGTTGCTCCACATAAGACTAAATAAAAACTGTAAAGTTGGCCCAGCTCTAAATACTTATTCTTCATTCAAGGGTTAACCAAAGAGTATATGACATGCAAATGCAAATTCAGTGAGTTAGCACTGGCATTATTACTTGTCCCTGGGCAAGAATTAGAATTAATAATTAAAATGAAAAAAATGATCCTTCTGTGTTGTCCATAATTCCAAAACTAACAGCAAAGTATCCAAAGGATTAGCGTTCCAAGCAGAGAAGAATCTTCAGCTGTTCCAGAGAAATAAAATTATGTCATACTTGCAGTTGTTCAGAAGTCATGGGACATGGAGATATTTAATGTCAGTGAAGGAGAATGAGTCAGATCCTCAGCTACTGTGAATCAGTGCTGTTGCACAGAGCTGATTAGATTAGCCAATCAACAACTCTTGGTGTTATACTCAAGAGACTGATAATCAGAATTAATTAAGGAACTGGGGCTTTACACTTAAAACCAGTTTTCATCTCATGTAAATATGGTATGGAGGTCCATAAATGAGCAAGTCAGCTTAGGAGTAGCTCTCTTAGAACAAGTAACAGTTTTACAACACCTCTCTTCTTGCTTTGCTTATCCAAAGTGTCTGTGCACTTAAATTAAATCACATTGGTCTTTAAGAACATGACAACAAAGTCAAATAAGTTATCTTCCAAACCCTTTAAATCTGTGAGAGGCCTGTGAAATAGGGTGATAGCTTAAATTCAGCACCTATGAAAAAGTGTCAAAACTAGAAAAAAAAATAACCCTGCAAGTCAAGAGAAGGGATAAAAGGAAGAAAATTACTGAAGGACTTTCAAAAATAGGCATTTTCCAAAAATTCTGTCATTACAAGGAGTAACCTGAAATTTTGAGAAAAACTTTTTCAATTGTTTCAGGTAAGAGGTATATTTTTAGTTTCATTTAAAGTGTTTTCTGTGTTTAAGTTATTTTAAAAGTTTTTTTCCCCTCAATTTTCTTCATTTCCAAGAAAAATATTTTGTTGTCTTGGAGTAGTATGATTTCACTGAAAGAACCTTGTAAAGAAGTATTGTGGTATTTTAAAATTTCCCATTTCCCCCTTATTTCCTTTGCAACTTTGTCAATCCCCTATGCTTTTCCCCTTTTTTCTCATTGTTGCTGAGATGCAGAAAATAAGAGATTTTAATGAGTTTCTACATTCGAATTCCACTGGAGCTCCACATTTGGGCTGATTTTAAGATCCAGAAAATAAGAGATTTCAACAAATTTCTACATTTGAATTCCACTGGAGCTCCACATTTGGGGTGATTTTAAGATCTGATTTTTTAAAACAGAGTAATAATAATCCAGGTTAAAATATAGCCATGTAAAGGACTAAAGAAAAAAATCAGAGAAATTGTAAATACACAGAGAATATAGAGTTGATATTTTTGTCATCATGCAACTTTTTCCTCTTATTTTGAATGAGAAATGGAGAATCCATTCAGAGAAGCTCTGTTTGGCTTGAGAAGCCTGAACATGCTAGAAGGGTCCCAGCCCTGGCATCCCTGTCCATCAGTACAGGTTAGTGGCTGCTGCCATGACCTGAGATAGATAATTTTGAGGTCTTCTGGGGGTCTCTGCACTGCTATCCATTGTCCAGTCCTGTTTTTACATAGATTTATGCATGTACATATTGCAAACAGAATTCCAAATTAGATTGCTTTTTTTCTTCCCCCTCTAAGTTACTTGGAACAACTTGCCAGTTAAAGGAGTGTTTGTTAATTGCTTTAAAAAGTGCATTTCCTATTAACACTCTCCTCCTTCTGAAAAAAACCCCTATATATAGTCTGGTTTTGACAGCATCGTATGTATTGGATCTTTTTAAAAACCTGATAACCAGATTACTTGAGAAACTGGAACGCTTCCAAGACAGCCGTTTCAAGTTTCTTGGTAAATAGTCTGTACATTGTATATATTTGTGAAATGTACATTATTTACTTTATAAAGTCTTCTGATCTTCCATAAATCTCTGCTCATAGAGTAAATTTTAAGGCACTGTTTCCCACTTCTTAAGATCTGGCCTATTCATCTATGTAATGCCACACATGAAGCCACATGGAAAAAGGTTCATGAGGGATGTCTTTGAAGTGTAGCCATTGGACATCAGATGGACCTGCTTTTCAAAGTGAGAAATACAGATCATGACTGTTTATTTTCTCCAAGAAAGAAACTCAGTGTTTTGTTTAGAGTCTGTCCTGACATGAGCACACACTTCTCCATCATCACTGAATGACATGTTTCCGGTAATAGGGAAAAACGGTGAAGATGCTGAAAACCTGCTCTTGTGTATGTTTTGAAGTTTTGAGGGATGATTTCTTGTCATATTTGGTGGTGGTGGTTTGGGTTTGTTTTTGGGTTTTTTTCTGTTTTTTATTTGGTTGGTTGGTTGGTTTGGTTTTTTTTGTTTGTGGTTTTGTTTATTTAATTATACTATTTGACTGAAACACTGTAAAGTGAAATGATCCTGTACTTGGGTCACTTTTGGTGCTCACTTAATGCAGACTAGTAGTTGCAGATAAACCAAGCCTGCTGTGGTCTCCTTAAGCCTGAGCAGAACAGGCAGATTAAAAGTCAGCTTGTATCTGAAAGTTGCCAAGCTGCATGAGTGCAACACTAACCTGAGCTAGTAAGACCTGGACATGATGATTTGCCTGCTATTTTGGCTGATTTGGCTGTGTGCTCACAATACAGTCCCATTCTATGGTACTTGTCTCTTCAGGCAAGGATTACTTTACCATCTAAATTACTATATTCAGCAAACTGTAGGGAGCTATGATAGAATTATTCTTCTTCCATCATGAGACTAGACATCATGATATAGCTTGACAATGTCTTTGTGACAGAATCAGAAGCTGAAGCCAAATCTCCCATAGAGTCCTCAACTTTTGTCACAATACAGGGTGTGAAGAGAAACTTTGCTGAAATCAAATTGTTTTTCTTCTAAATACATAGAACAGGCTGAAAAATGAGGTATGAGACCCTAAGAAGTCCCACCGTTCAGCAGATATTTACCCACTCTGCAATGTCATTTGTACTTAAAAATAGCATCCTTTAAATAGAGCACCTCTGTTCTGTGAGAACCATGTTTTAAGCTTCTGATGCAAAACACCTCAAGGTTGGCATAAATTCAAAATCACACTTAGATCCAGAGCCAAATTTTGTACTGTTCCTCAATAAGCTAAGCCAAGGACCCCTCTCCTAATGTCTGTGGATATTGAGGTATTTGAAATACAACTCCAAATTCCAACTTAAGCCACGCTCTAATGTAAACAGAGTTAATGGCTTGTCAGCATGGGGCTATAAAACAATGTGGGTACTGTCATAATATTGATGTAAGGAAACTTTAAATATATAACCATTTTTCTGAATATAACAGTGGCTTTTGCTCTTAGGGAAAAGTCATTAAATCAGTATGTCCAGGTTATGTAGCAGTCAGAGAAAATATACAATTGTGGCAGCCAAGAAACTACATGGAAAAGAAATTGTGCCTTGACCCATTGACCACAGTGCCAAACAGTGACTGCCATTTAGTGTTGTATCACCTGGGTTTTATACCCATGTGCTATAGCTCACAGGCAACTGTGGTTGTATGGAAACAGGAGAAACACGTGTTTGACCTGCAATACTCAAGGGACAACCAGGCAGAGAGTTTGCTCTGTACTGGAATATGCAATCTACTTTTGGTTTGTACCAATGAAGAGTTGTTGTCAGCAACATTAAATGTTGAATCAAGGTCGGTTTTAAAGTCTTAGGTGGAATTTTTCAGGTGGCATATTACAAACTCACAGTGTGGTTATTGTTGTTCACTGAAATCTCAGCAAAAATTTACAGAAATTCATAAGGATTACCTTCTAATACAATGCAAAATAATTTGTTTTGAACTGACTAAATGATTTCCAAATATTGGAAAGTAAGTTTAATTTACTTTAAAATGATCTATACAAGCTGATCATATGTAATTATTTCAGCCCATCTTTGTAATAAATTCTTTTAGCTCCCAAACTAACTTATGTCAGTATTCTTTAATTTTATCCAAATTTACAATCAGTTTGTAATACTGAAGTGCCAAAAATGTTTTTTTATGTCCAATAGTGCTCTTGTATATTTATTTTGTATTTCTAATCTACAGGAATCACTACAACATATATTTTTAGTGTGAAACTGTGGCCAAAGAACTTTTTTTCAAGCAAAGCAACAGCTACTCAGTGTAGACCTTGTGGACACCTAAACTTTTGCTGAGTTTTCTGAGGTATACTCCAAGATGATGTTCCCTCTGTACCACTATTTTGATTTATACCAGTAAATAATCTCACTCTCTTGTCTGTGTTACATTAAACTCAAAGTCGTACATGATGGGATGAGTTAAGACAAAGATTTGGACTGATTTTAGAGCTTTGGAGAGATAAAGCATTAATACTTTCCAAAACTTTAGCAATGATTTGGATTTGGGTAAGGGCTCATGTCTGATTATGTTTAAATATTTTGACATGTGTGGTATTCTCTTTTATAAGATAGATAGAGCATAAGAACGTCATTTGTGCTGTTAGTCTACACTATGGGAACACATGACATGTTTCACACATACTGAAAAAATTCAGGATGAATAGATCTCAGACTAAAGCGCGTTAATATATAACACATCCACACAAATAATGCAATTAAGAATTTACAGATGTGACTCAGGAATAGGCAATAATTACACCCAAAATTACAAATTAGTCACTAAGATGAGTTTTCAGCTTTCTAGGCTGGTGTGAATAAATACTGTGGTAACATACATCCATGGTAGAAAACTGTATTATAAGTAATATTGAAAGGAATGATGGTAAAGATTGAACTGCTTTTCTCCATCTTGCAAAATTGAGGGTAGACAATCTACTCTGACCCTATTCCTGCTGAATTGGGATTCTCTGAAGCCTCTGGGCTTGTTCAGTGTCACCAACTGCATTTCTCTCTAGGTGCTCACTTGTGACATCTGCCCTGACGTGCATCTTGATTTGTGTCCTGAACTGATTCAGCAAAACAGGTGTCTGACCTCCACTTCAGTTGTAGTCTCTGCTAAAGAAAATTCACAAAACTTTAAGTTCCTTGTAAAACTGGTCCAGAGTGCTCCAAAACAGGTAAAGACGAAATTCTGCAAGGTAACAGATTAAGAAGGATTTAGTTGATGCCACTAGTTTACCAGCATGCCAGTGGACACCCTAACCAAAATCTGCCAAAATGGAAGTTGATCACTTCTATGTGCCATTGCTTTATTCACTAAGTTTGATATATTTTTGTCCTATTTATACTTTGTTCTTTAGCAGCAGATAGAGGAGCACCTAGTCCAGAACTTGCACCAGAAATTCAGTGTCTTGTAACTTGTCACTTGAATGTTCACTGAAGTGCTCAGCCTTTAAATTTTGCACTCCTATTTATTTTCCTGAAGATGACTGCAGAGAAAATGCACTAAACGTGAGATGAAACTAAAAATATTTCGGTTATTATGTGAACCTGAAGTTGATTTTTTTTAAAATCTGTGACTATATTATAAAAATTGCTTATTTATTCTTGGCCCATATTTCATAGAACCATAGAATGGTTTGGGTTGTAAGGGACCTTAAAGTTCATCCAATTCCAACCCTCTCCTATAGGCAGGGATGCCACCCGGTAGATCAGGTTTCTCAGCATCCCATCCAGCCTGGCCCACAGAGTTTACTGTAAGCATAGATTATCTCAGCATAACAGCTGAGTTACCCATCAGAAAACACAGGAAATACCAGAATAGACTAGATCCATGTTCTTCAACTCTTGCTGATTGTGCCCAATATTGGGATTCTTGAGAGGTTGCAAGAATTTCTGGACAAGAAGTGGTGAGCAAATCTACCTTTCTTCTTTCTCACCCTTTTGCTATATTCCTACTCTCTAATACTTAGAAACTGCCTTAAGTCCATATCACAAAGGGACAGATGTAACAATTAGCCTTGAAAAAGGCAATGCTGTATTTATATCTTGCAAAACCAAACATGAAACCCAGAGGCACAAGGCCTAATTCTGATTCTGACTGCTAAATTTTATTCTGCTTTTACAAATCATTACTTTGTTTAAGCATTGTCAATTTTCAGATATTCTTAAGTGTCATTAAATTGTAACATCAAGTTAGAGCACAGAATCATGTTTTATGTAGATGTCTTTAAAATTAATGAATTATGAATAAACTCCCTAATTG
>JAOXXN010000265.1:6571361-6582417 GCA_026770055.1 Myrmophylax atrothorax
TTGCTATAATTTCTCCCTGGCTGAAGTGTAGCTTCAAATCAGAAGTCAGGACCCTTTCCAACCTGTGTGCTGTCATTTAAAAGACAGACAGTGTTGGGGTACATAAAGATCTGATTGTCTGGAAGCGCTTACAGCTAATAATGTTTAATTAATACAGTTAAGACTAGAAATCTCTGTATTTCTGTCTCCCTCCCTTTCACATGACACCCCCTATCAGTCAACTTTTTCCCAAGCTTAAGAATCCTAATGTATTTGTTCTTTCCTCATATGGAAAACATTCGGATCTAGGCATTACTGATGTGAACAGGATTTTCAAAATCAGAATTTAAGTGGCTTTAGTATAAAGAAGTTAACAATGACTAGGGAACTAGACTTCATTAGAACAAATCCTCACCCTAACTGGGATATGCAATAAACCCCACATGAATATTGAAAGCTTATTAATAATTGTGGAGTCTATTATATCAAATTTATGTTACTATTGTGGATGAATTTTATATAAAACAAATTGAAACTGGTTATTATTTTGTCTATTAGAAAAACAAAATCCCTCGGGAAAAAGAAAAAAAAAGATCACACTAGGCTATTTCTTTTATCTCCATTTTTAATAAGATACTCTTCATGTTGGAATGAAGGGCATGCTGGCTCCTCACCTTTCTATTAACGGTTACAAATCAGCCAATTTCTGATGGCCATTTGGTTGTCTTCATCACTGTGAGGAGATTGTATTGTGACATGAATTGGTGGACTCAGTTCAATTCTCAATTGAAAGAGTCATTAATTCACAATGACAAGAGAGAGCAAAATATTGAACATACATGACGGTACTTCATCTCCCTTAAGATATTTTTGTGACTCTAAAACCAGCTTATATACTGGATTTGTTCCTGTTATTTATTACAGTATTAATGTACCCCCTAGAACCTCCCATCAAAACTGGAGTTCCACTGCAGAATAATGTATTAGTTTCCAACACATTTTATGCACACATCATTCAGTAAGAAGTGTGTCTTCCAAAGCAAAACAAAACAATGTGTTTTACATGATTCACTACGCTTTGCTGCAAGAAATACAAAATAATTGAGCAAGACTGCAGTAACACTCCAATACTTTGTTATGGTTTTTAGCTGTACTCAGCAGAATAAAGTGACCCTGGTTCACAAACTCCCAAACTGCATTTGCAAAGGTGAAATTACACAATGCAAGGTTTCTGTAGAGACTATAACTCTGAAGACTGACATTTTAAATCAGTAGAGTTCATGCAAAGATACAATGATAGAAAAATGAATGTTTTTTTCTCTATGATGTGTGACAGATTCAAGTTCCTGCAATTTTGCTCTCAATGGTTGCTGGAGAGTAACATATTCACAAATTATCATTTGCATTCACCATTTGAATTTGTGTGGTGTTTAAAGCCCTGTGCTTGTCAGCTGTATAAAGAGGGGAAGAACATATATTCCCTTAACTAAAGAATTTGTAATGCAGACGAGACATGGAAACAGGAAGGTGAGGATTGAGGTGAATGGGCTGGCAGGCCAGGTGTGGCCTTGGTGGACTGGCAAGGAAATCCCTGTCAGGGAATGCTTCAACTTTACTTTGGTGTACAATGCTTTAGTACTCTGCTGAGCAGCTCTGGCTCATATTGGAGCAATCTTCACCCATGCCTCTGAGAGCAATTACCAGCTCCATGGCCATATAAAGCCCAGAAGAGTAATCTCTGATAGATTTGATGACAGCAGGGGAAATACTCCTGAGAATTGTAATTGTAATGGCTAGCTGCAGACCCAGATAGCTCTCAGCTGATGAGCAGGAACAGCCCAAGAGTCAATGGCTACTCAAGGTTCAGAGATAAGAACATGCTCTGATTTAAGAACCTATTTCTGTGGGCAAGGCTATGAACTCCTTACTGCTGTTGAAGACATCCATCAGCCCTTTGACTTTAGTGAGACTAATTTCATGTTAGAAGGGCAGCAATCTGGCTCAGAGACACTGATAAATGTCTGCTAGTATATCATCATTTTTTCAAGCATAAAAAAAATAAAGTTATGAAACATCTAGAATATCTCTGCTAATTTCATACAAATTCTGTATGCAAGGATGTATAAGAATCAAATATAGTTCTCCAGGGCCATTTATTTTTCCATTGTCAGCTTATGTCAGCCTGGATGTATTTCTGTATCCTGCTCTAATGCTGTTATTGTCTGATGTGGTTCCCACGGATCAGTCTATGCTACAAATAAGCATAATGAACTAGAAGAATCTGTCCTTTTCCTTAAGAAGAGAAGTCAAGCTAATGTGTATTATAGAAAAAAATCACTTTTAGGCATACTGCATTTATTTGTCACATTATTTCAGTCCAGTGTTTTCTACCTTGTTTTAAACTCGATGTAAGGTACAAGGAAGCTTCATTTAAACACAGCAGCCCAGTTCACAAATTCATGGGTGGTGAATGTTACTTTTTTGCCTTAGTTTTGCATGGTGTAATTAAACACATTCTAAATGCCTCAGTAAATAACACAGATTGATGCAATTGTTCTGCAGGTGGATCAGTATAACTGCTCTGCACGCAGACTTGGTGATATTTCCTGTGACTGCTTGGGTTTCCGGCCTGATTAGCACACAAGGATTGATCATCTTTTGTGGTACCAAGATGAGTGTATTACAGCAAAAAGAGAGTATTTTCTCGGCTGAACATTTCACCCAGTTCAATATGGGATTATTAAGTACATGCATTTGGTGACAGAATATAAATTTGTCTCCATGTTTCCTGGGTTTTCTAGAGTACCACCATCAACAAGGAGATCATCGAAGTAGCAGAAGTCTGGCCTCAGCTCAGAGTACAACACTGGTCATTGCAGATTTGTTCAGTAGAAAGAGGATTATATTTATTGTCTCATCTGAGATTAGATGGCAATAGTTAAGAGACAATAAAAATTTGTGTTTAATTCAAATGTATGACTAATCCTGTAGCTACTCTAGCCTCTTTCTCTGCAGTGCCACCAAGGACAGCAGTCACAATTCCACAGCCAGACAGTTCCTGTTATCTATGATAAAGTCATTCATGAAAATGTAGTCGTAAACAGCAAAAATAATGTTCTCTAGTTGGTTGCTGAAACACACCCTTCTGGCTCCAAATTTTTACATATGTTCCACTCAAAAAGCAAAAAAGATGTCTTTGATGTCTATTTGCCAGACTAGGAAAAACAAAAAATAGGGCTTTCACAAGTAATTAATGTAATTGTGCAATTCATGGATTAAACTAATAATGCTCTGCAGTGAGTTAACTGAGTCTGGTCTAATTTCATGAAATTTTATTCTCCAAATGTCAAAGTGGGTATTTTTGAAAGAAATAGGAACATTATTGCCTCTGACTGCTATCTTTAATAACCATACTATTGTCTTATGTGTTAGAGAGGAAAATAAGGAACTCTGGACCAGACAAGCCTAGTTTTCTGTGATTTGAGCTAGAAGTTCATCACTGGAAACTACAATAGCTCATCCTGACTATGAAACAGCATAGAAGGCGGCCTAGGACATATCAGCCAATGTGTTACTTCAGTGGGGGGGTTGTGCATAATTTGTGTATGGAATATAAAAAGGTATTCACATTTTCATATTCTGTAAAATAAAGGCTGCATTACTCTACAACATTACAAAAGGATGTTGTCATGAGATGAAGCAGAAAAACTCCCAGGCCTGTTTCTTCAGTAGTGGTTGTGTTTTCGTTCAGTCCCCATGGGTTTTGGCTTATCAGATGCAGACAAAGTGAAAAGAAACAGTACTAGTGAAAACTGTTATAGATCCATACATCGCGTGATGCAGTGTGGAATGAGACTGAAATGTGGTCTTTAATAATGAATACTAAAGTCAACATTTATAATAGTAACAGGAGATACTGAGTTTTCTTTTCATTTGAGGGTCAAGAGTTAATGTCATATCTCAGCTAGGGAGCTTAGACATACAGTGCCCAATTTATTACCACTGCAGTGTGTCTGTTGGACACCGGCAGACAGTGTCAGTACCTGGAACAGTTTCACGAGGAATGAAATGTTTAAAAAGACTTGACCACTTCTGTATTAAAGTTTGATAATATTATTTATGAAGTAAACTTTAACATTTCTGATTAAATATTTTCCGACTGACTGAAACATTTGCTGTTAATGACAAGACTTTTTTTGAATTGTATCCAATATTCGTTTTAGTTATAGAATGGAACAGAGCTGAAAAAACTGTACTTTGTTGCTTTTGCTAAGACAAGGCCCTTCTTTCTGTCCTGAACCTGACATGTTCCAAATCAATAAGCTAATCAGAAAAGTCCGTTTGTTCATCTCTATACTTGTGTGCATGTGTTTATAAGAAGATTGACATTTGACCATGAGTTTTTGCCAAATACAGACTTGTAGTGTCGAGATCAGTTGGGGAAATAAGCAGAGAAATGTGCAGAGAGCCACACTCAGATTACTGTGCATACAACACCACTCATAGAGGTAAAAATAAGACCTTAAATTAAACAAAAGGCTCCTTTGACTGTCTTTCCCTATTTGTATTCCACCATCTGCACAGCATCAGTGTTTTCAGCATCAGTGTTTTATCCAGTAGTAATGTGAAATTAAGATTTTTTCTAGATTACTTCTCAGTATCTCAGTGTTAAGCCTCAGATGACCAAGGCATCACTTGCATGCTCAGTAGTGAATATTGACTCGCATACTCTTTAAATTCCCTGTTTCTTGCAGCATAGATGTGGAAGTCAACCAGAATTGTTACATTACCCAAATAACTGTTACTCAAAATACCTTTGAAATTACAAGAAATCTGGAACAGAGGCACTTCCAGATGGTTTTCTAATATAATGATGTAAGAAAACACTGGAAACAGGTCAAATCTCCACTTATGTCTCCACTGCTAGTAAATATATTCAGCATATTCACATGGTCCTCTGTGATTGGTAAGACAAAGGCAGGTTTCTACACATCCTATTCAGAGCCTTGATACAGCATCTTAAAGAAGTGAAGGAGTTTAAAAACTTGCTTTATTTACCTAATTTAAGACTTTTCAGAACTCTCCATTGAAAAAGGTACAGAAGTTTGACATTAAAATCACTGAGCCATCCCAGTATACATCTAAGTTTGTGGTAGTCTCTAGAGATTCTATTGTGAACCTTTTCAGCTGTTTATACTCACAAGAGAGGTACCTCTTCTCTCTAAGGTAGGGAAACACAGAATGGCACAGACAGCAGCTTGGTGAGGGTATCTGTTCCTGTTGCATGACTTCTAGTGGGGAGGAGACCACCCTCTTTTTGGGAGTGTGTCACAGAACACAGCTTGATTTCTCTGAGCTGGGGCCAAAATTTTCTTTCTTTTTTTTTTTTTTCTCTCCCTGGTCTTCTCCTTCTTTCCCCCCATATGGTGTCTGCTTTCAAGATTGCTTCAATAGCCAGCATTGTAACATACAGAGATGGATTTCCACAAAATTAATTTCAGCACTTGGATAGGAACTGATTATGAATCTTTAGTAGTCCTAGAGATGAAGTTATTAAGAAAGAACTCAGACTGGAATGCAGCCAAGGCTCTTAGTAAGATCATTGCAGTGATGGCGTAATATAGAATATGGTAAAGAGAAATTACAGAACATAATTATTTCATACCATTTGTTAGTTTCTCCAGACAATGAAAGAACACAGTGGTACATACTAAATCAAACCAGACCTCTAAACAAAGTAGCGAAACTACATGTGTGATCCAGCGGGATTTTGAGCTGTAAGGTATTTGGATGTGTCTTAATTGTCACAAACCTCTTTGAAATACATTCATACTATTGCAGTGATTTCTATGATGTTTGAAAGAACTATTTAAAGTTCTTCAGATGTAGTAATGCAATATAGGTAATAGAATTTTAAAAATTGTATCGGTGCAACAGTGAATGTGAACAACCTATGAAATTATATATTCATTATAAGTGTATGTAAAAGAGACGGATAATTTTCCAGCATATTTTTATTATAAATATTTTTTTTACTTTTTTTTTCACTTGGGGGGGAATAGCAATAGAAATAGGAGAGTGATAAGTTCCTTAATTAAACTAAGCTTTGCATTATGCAGTTTCTTATGGTGCTAAGTTAACATTTACCACAGCATTCCCATTAATATAATTTATTCCAATACAGGTGTTACAAGATTAAGATTGTTCTAAAAACCTATGCCTTTTTTTTCAGGTCAGTATTTAATCTTCAGAAACAGCATTTACTAGTTACAAAAAAAGTAATAAAAAATGTCTAGGTTTTTAGCCCCAAGCATTTTCAGCTGAATGCAAAATAAAGAAAAGATATGGACAAGATACATGTTCAAGATGGATTAATTTATTCCCTCTTCTCTAATTCAGCAGTCTACTGTGTAAGACCACCACTTGGAATCTGGAATACAAAGGCTCAGTTTACTCATCTATCTGATTTACACTAGGGATTTCCAACACATCCCAGGAGAGGAATCTTAAACAGATAAAAACAGACCTATTGAAGGATTCATAATCTGTAATTTCTGCAGCTCTGAGGATAAGATAACTAGATCAGGCATAAAAATGATCTGGTAAACAGCTGAGACCACTCTCTCTTTGAAGCTGGTTATATCTACAGATAAAGATAAATGTGTTGTTGAAAGCAAGTATTTATACTTCTCTTCTGCTAGTGCTATGTCCATATGTCCTGTATTCTTCTAGCTGTGTGACCTAAGAATTTGGCCATAATCCCTCTCTTGGATATTTAAGAGTTTTGTATAAAGTCGAACTGCTTCACAGGGAAGAATCATGGGAGATCATCAGGCATTATTTCATAGAATCATTGAATGGTTTGGGTTGGAATGGACCTTGAAGATCATTTATTCCCAACCCCACCTGCCATGGGCAGGGATACCTCCCACAAGATCAGGTTGCTCAAGGCCTTATCCAAACAGGATTTCATTATCTCATTCTTTGCATTATCCATTTTTGGAGAAAGGATTTCATTTCTATTGCAGCTTATATCTACATAACTCAGGGGAGTGTTACCCAGAGAAGTAATTTTTCTTAAAACCAAATAAAGATATTATAACAGACTTTCACCAAAGTCATCAAACTCTTCTCCTAAGTTGAAGCAGCTTTATACTGACTTCCCTGGGCTGAGTTTCAAAGCAAGTCCTTTTACTCAGGTGTCTCTGAATCACAACCCCTGTTAGACTTGCTGAAGTTGCCTTAGATAACTCAGGTAGAAATGTGTTACCTTCTTGACACAGCATTGAGATTGGAGTCAATTATGTGAATAACAGTAGGTCTCTAAAGTTTGGGTTTCTATGTCTGTGTGAATTTTCCTATGCTCTATTTATATTCAGTGAAACTTTTGTGGCCCAAGTTATCTCATCTACTGAAATATTTTAGATAGATTGTTAAGATATTCCTTTTTCTGTCCACTTACTGTAAAGAGAGTATCTGTTCATCAGCAGATGCTTATACTGTATATAGGTGAGAAGAATCTCACCTTAGTTGTCTGTCACTTGCTTCACACTTCTTACCCACACACATTATACTGGACCTGACTGTCTCAATGCACCAGGCAGAATTCACTGATGCACTGGGGACTGAATAGCACAGAGGAAATTTGTAGATGTGAAAGAGTTAAAGTGAGAGTATGAACTTGATGTTATGAGCTGATAAAGCAAAAAAGCAAATAAAACAGAATTGCAGAGAGAGAAAAGGCTCGTATGTGCTGACATGCCTGTCCTGGCATAGTTTAGCTTAATCCACCCTGCTTGCTTTTTTCACCCTATTCTTCAATCCTCCCTTCCAGAAACAGATTTAGGTATCCCTTTATCTCTGTTAGACCGTACTTCAGTTACCTTCATGAGTAACTTATTCCATATGTCTCCTTCTCTGAGAGTGAAGCAACCCTGCCCAAGTACTTGTTTGCTCATTGTTACCTAATATTTCAATTTAGTCCTTTACTTTTCCCTCTAAGTAGTAATAACAAAAGCCCACCCTTTGAGCTTGCTTTGTATTTTCACTCATTTCCCTTTCTTTAACACTGAAAATTTCAACTACACCACTTCCCAGACTTTTCTTTTTCATGGAGAATAAGACCAGTTCCCACAAATTTTCTTTTATATATATTTATATATATATATGTATGTATATATGTATATACCTATATATCTATGTAAGTATGTATACATCTGCATATATATGTGTGTGCATATATATAAATACATATATGTAAAATTAGACATATTGAGATTAAAAATTTAAAATTTTCTTTATTTCTTTTTCTCTATATCACAGAGGAAGATCTTGATCCTGTAAGACATGGTCTTTACTCAGGTGATTAATCCAACTAATCCAGTATAGCAGACAACATGTAAGAGTTTCAAAATGACAACTTGGAAAAGAGAGAAAGAGAACATAGTCTTATGTCAGGTAGTCATATCACACATAGAATTCTTCAAGTCATATTGCCAGGAATATGGAGTATTATAATATGAGCAGGACCAGCAGGGAAAAAGAAAGGAAAAGTATGAAAAGCTTTAACACTTCTTCTTGGAAAGAAATCGTGTTTTAAACATTTTTGCCATTAACACTTGTGCTAGTGGTAAAAAATCAGATTTTCTTATCTAAAGAAACATAGTGAAATAATAAAGCAGAGGTACCAGAATAATTCTTTTTTTTCTTTTATAAAGGCAATATATAATATAATTATTTTCATATACCTTCAAAGAGGATTAAAATTGAAGAGATAAAAGTGAAAAAGGGGAGAGGAATAAGAAGCTTTTTACTGACTGATTTTCTTCCGTCTTACACTGAGCTTTGGTTTACTCTGGCATCTCTCCAGTCAGTTGTTGTTGATTTATACCTTCATTTGTGAACTTCAAGCTCTGAGAACAGGCTGCTGTTATGGTTAATACACTAGACTAAGATTCAAAAAATCTGCCCTTAATTCCTGGTGTTGCCAAAACTGTCCTAAGGCAGAACCTAAGAAAGATGTTTCTGAAAGCAGATACGTGATTTGGGAGCTTCCTAACCATGTTGCTAAGTTGCTTAGATATTTTCTCTGATCAGTTTTCCTTGAAAAAGGGTCCTTGGCTGTATTCACAAAGAGATTTATAGGTCTGCATCTTTAGATGCTAAAATTAATATTGAATTTTTCATGGACCACCTTTTCAGCTGCTCCTAAATTTGTACGTACTATAGGTCCATTTCCTCCTTTTTAGCATGGTATGTTACAATCATCTTCAGAATAAGCATCAAAATCTGCCTCAACTTCATTTGTCTTATCTCTCCCTTGTTCAACTGCACACACAAAGGCCTCCTGCCCAGCAGGGTTGAATCCACTTAGTGTTCATCAATGTTCTTGGAATATGAGATTCTGCACAAAATATCAATGAAGACTTTGCAGTCCCAGATTCTGCTAATAATACATAGTTTGATGGTTAGGACACTTATGAGGAAAGTAGAAAGGCTGACTTTCTTTTTAGCTATGAGGAATTTGAACTTAATTTGGCCCGTTCTTTTTTTCAGAAACTGCTCCACTTTATGCAGAATAATTAAATAGTAACTGGGCCCAAGACCACGACTTGATTTACTTCTAACATTTGCTCTACAAACTAGTTAGTATAAAACAGTGAATTTATTAACTAAAGAAAGAAATAGAACCCAGAGCTATCTTTGTTCAGGTGGGGTTTATAACTTTAAAAAAAAAAAAAAACAGTATTTTCTCCTGTGTTGACCTAATCAATACTTAAATATTCCACGCAAAATACAGCTTTTTGACAGGAAAGAAAGGTGTCTTATAATATCTTGGTCACATCAAGTATTCTCCAGGGGATTAGCACAACATATTTGGATTACTGTAAGTAGTGTGTAAGAATAGGTTAATTTCAGGGAAAAAATTCTCCAAGAGTCAGGCATAAAGTAGGTGGGTAGAGAGTGGAGAGGGTGGATGTCAATTTTCTGTGGCTGTACTTTGAAATACAAAATGTGGGTAAGACCCAGATCCTCCAATGAGAAGCTGGTGCTTTCCAGTTCCAAACAGTAGGAGACCTTAGAGACCAGAGTAAGGTTGTAATGACACTGGAGGAGTTCTTTTTATTTCCTAGAGGCTGTAGTAGGTAGCCACAAACTGGGGGATCTCAAATAATAGGGCCTAGTAAGGGTGTTTAGATACTAGAAGTTGTATATTTTACGTATATGACTTTCCAATGGAATTCACAGCCTTTGGAATAGTCAAATCGACTTTCCACACAATGAAGAACAAAAAATAAGCATCTGAAAACAGATAGCCAAAACTTTGAGTGAATAAGTGCCTATAGTCAAAATGGGAACCCTTACGAGAAGATAGGAGTTACTTAAGTAGTAAATCCTTCCATGCAAAAAGAAAATAAACCACTTTCCCTTCATAGTAAATAACTCAGCACACAGAGCACTCTGACATTAGATTAGATAGCTCAAATTTAAATCTGACTTAAAGGATTTGAACCTACAAAACATACCTTCACTGTCCAAATCTTCAAATGATAAACCTCATGAGGCATAGCTCTTGTTGAAACATGACTAAAAATAACATTGAAGAGACAGAAGGAAAAAAATGTCTCCTGAAGGTGACTGCCATACTTTTTTCAGAGACAGATTTAATTCTCTAATTTAGTACATACTTGAACACTTCACAAGAAGTGAAAACATTTCCGAAAAATCAGATTCTTGTCTCAGATAGTGTTCCAGGCCAAATGACAGGATGTCTCTGGGAAGAGGAAGAGGACTGGAAACCTTGCTTGTAGCAGTATGTGACACGGATGCACAACACTGTGCCCTGCCTGAGGCCCCCAGCTGTTTAGCAGACTAATGCAGGGTGTGCCATGGACCTTGGCTCAGCACCTCCACACTTCCAAGACATACATCCTTAGGAGTTTATCCTGAAGGCCTAATTTAGAGAGCAATTAATTGCCTACCACAGTTGCTTCTTCCACTTCAGTATGAAGACACCAGGGACACAGAGCTGAGTATCCTAGAAAACGTCTTCCTTAAGCTCTCTA
Organism: Myrmophylax atrothorax; assembly: GCA_026770055.1. NCBI lineage: Eukaryota > Metazoa > Chordata > Aves > Passeriformes > Thamnophilidae > Myrmophylax > Myrmophylax atrothorax. The sequence continues at coordinate 6,582,407 of JAOXXN010000265.1, forward strand.
CATCTTATGCT
>JAOXXN010000265.1:6607759-6626742 GCA_026770055.1 Myrmophylax atrothorax
TAGAGGGGGTAGAATACATGGCTTTGATCACCCATACACAGAGATAACTGGTCCCATCTGCTGACCTAGGACACACACCAAGCACTAAGCAAGTAGCCTGCAAGGAAGGCTAAAGATATATCACCATGTATAAATTTACAACGCAGCACAAGAGTCAAAATTCCAGAAAGGGGTTGTTGAAATACAGCATTAAGCTCCTTTATAAATCATTTTTAGTAGTGCTTTTACAGGTAATTAAGCAGAGAGAAAAGCCATAGCAATTCGTATTAGATTTGAGACTGTATTTTACAATCTATTGTGTAATTCCTTAGCCAAATGAAAAGTTTCTGCTTGAAATTTATATTCCAAGTGAGAATAATATAGTCCATAAGTGAAGAATAGCAGGAATAACTTGATGAATGAAAGCAAAGATATGGTTGTTCTCCCTGAAGTTTAGGATAAAGTTTGAAAGAGTAAGCATGAACAAAAATTTTTTTTTTTCAATCTAACACATCAAGAAGCATGAATCACACATGGCTGAAAAAATATTATATTGCATGTGATACTTGTTTAAAATGTTACTTGATTAATTCAGTAGCACACAGCCTCAGTGTCTTTAAGTAGAATATATAGACTTAGTAAATCATTCTCAAGGAGAAACAAGCTGAGCCTCAAAGAAAGCAGGGACCAAGTTAATGAAAACATAAGACTGCAAGAAAGTTTTCTCAAAATGAGTGTTAATTTCATTTAAATTTGAAAAATCAAATTATCAGACATCAGATGTCTATGGTTTTGTACTATGCTTGCCCTCATAGGAACTGACCCTGAGTTGGAAGGTTGGCTAGTCAACTCTTTGAGGTCTTTTTTGGGAATAGAAAATAGAAACATGAAGGGAAAATATTTTTATAAAAATTGTTTAGGTCATATCTATTGGGTGTTCTAAAAAATTTAAATATATTATGGCAAGATCAAATTACAAAGGAGGAATTCATCGTTATCAGAAGTAGAGAGTATAAACATCTGTGTTTTACTATTAATTAAAAAGGAAAAGAATAATATGAGATTAAGGAGAAAGTAATAAAACTACTTGGAGATTATGAAGGCTGTACCTGAAGACATGTTAAGTACATCCTGAATTTCATCTAAGAAAGTTATTCTAATTTTAACTCACTTCAGCCTAATATTTTTTAAATGAATTTAGAATACCCTTTTGCATTAAAGGCATTTAAAGGGAAAAAAAATCCCCCAAACAAAAAACCAACAACAATGGCATTCCCATCTGAAATATTCCATGTGAACAAGCCATGCTGTGCTGCTGATCCATTTGCATCTTTCCTGGGCTAAGATTTTTCGGTGCAAGGATGGGCTAAGTGAAGACTTTTGCATATGAATTGCTTCAGGAAACAGAGTAGAGATGCAACTAAAAAATACATTTTCAGCCAAAGCAACTGGAAATCATGTAGAGCTTTAGAAATTCATCCACTGAGAAACACTAGGAAGCAGAGTTCAACTTTAATGGCTGAACTCCACTTCTGTAATGGAATCTAGTTTTGTGATGGTGGCTTTCTAAAGATGGAGTTCATGTGGGGCCAAGAGGGAAAGGAGGAGCGTAAACACATTGGGGACTTGATGCAAATCCTGAGTCCAAGTCCTAAAGACATATTAAGTAAACAGCAAGCCTTCCTGTGGTTTCAGTGGCCCCCAGATGTATATTTGAACTTTTGCAGGCCTAGCAGGTTTAAACCAAAGCTCTTGAGTTTCAGTTATGATTCATCTGGCAAAAGCTGCTGGTAAGTCTATTCAACAGCTAAAATGAAACACTGCTAAAATCTCCTTGGCAAGTAAATAGTGCACTGGAGCTGACTTTCAAAACCATCCACAACTGTAGTTAATAAGGATCACTTCTTAATGCTATTCACTGGGAGATGAATAGAAGGGAAGTCTGACTAGGGTTGAATATTGTAGAAGGCAATTTTAGTTTTAAGAAAGGAAGGAGGTAATTTTAGAAGTTCAATAGCTTCTAAAATGTACACATATATGTGTACTTACAGATACACATGTACATATAGCTAGTATATATATACATACATACACATTTATACATCATGTGTATGTATGCACATATAAATCTACATCTACATATCTAAGATTATAAAAATATTTCCCCAAATTGTAAGAAGTTTCTTTTCTCTGAAAACAAACCGTTAAGCACTCTGCAAGTGTGCCAAATGCTGCTTTAAATAAAAAGAGAACCACTGACATTGTTTCCAGCCTGCCAAAATAAACCCACCCTGGCTGCTGAGATGGAGACCAATGGGACATATGTGTGTGATAACCTCATTCCAGAGTAAATCCAGCCGCAATACTAAGGTGTAATTTGAATAATAAAAATGTTTCATTAACTGTAAATCAAAACACATTTTATGCCTAGAAGGCAATTTTAAGCTTTCTTCTTCTTCCTACTCCCTTCCTGTATCCTTCTTTACAATATAATCAATTAGGAATGAGCTTGAACAAGAACTGAGTAGCCAAGAAGCTCTGAACACCAAAGAAAATTTGAAATTGTGTATATCCAGTCAATGGATGATTACACATTTCTGGCAGAATTTTAATAAACTCAGTTAAAGTGTGTTTTCACCAAAGCGTATGTTTCACATGAGTGGAATGCCTTTTACCCTTGACTTAATTAATAGTAGCTTTCTATGTGATCTCCTACCATATCCTACTTGAAAAAGTAATGTGCCATGTCTTTAATCTCCTGCATAATGGTTTATGCTACAACATTTAATATACACTTGCAGTTAGCAAGAATGCGCTATGGTCAGCAATCACAATTGGGCTAGAAAGCAACAAGGCATTAAGCTGTGATAAATTAATCACTTGGAAACTTGTGAACATATCCTAAGGACCTTATGGTTGCCTTTTAGAACAGTAATTTTTCCACTGTGTCATTTTAATGGCTTTAGTCTGTCAGCACTACTGTGACAAAAGCAAATTCACTTTTCTTTTGTTCTTTTTTTTTTTTTTCAAAAAAGAGAAGTTAAAGCACAGAGAGGAATGGTTACATAGGATGCATATGTCTGAAAACAAAATTAAGGCTTATTCTTCTCAATCTTATGTTGATTCATTAATTGTTGGACAATCCTTCCTCTTCGATTATTTTCAGCCACAAGTTTTTAGGCATTTGGGAGGATGAGGAGGGGGTGGAGTTGTATTGACATTAGGAATAAAGAAGACCAGATTTAGATAAAATAAGAGTTGGCTGAGATCCTTCCTCAAACCTCAAAGCCCTTCTGAGGCTTGAAAAAGTTTAGTACACTCCTTTTATTTTCTTCATCTGCTTCAATGGCACTTCCTGATACTGGGGTGGGGGACAGAACAGTGAAAATATTATGTGAAAAGCTGTGGTTTGAGTACATTTTGCCAAGTGTACAGTCCTTTTAGTTAAGGATATTATTAAAGATTGTTTTTTATTAGGTTTCTATAAACAAAGTGAGCAATACCAACAAAGTACACTCAGATATTGTAGATATCTGAGCATCGTGCCTAAAGAATGCTGTGGTATGTGGATTAGACACAGCTCCCTGTGCTCCAGATCTGCAATCATGCCCTTTGGATGGACCTTGGCATTGCACAATGGCTTCAGGAAAGGTCTAGAGAGCCCATGAATAGAAGTGACATTGCCTCCTTAAAACTTTTCATAGTGGTTGTCAAACACATGGAAAAGAACTGAAGGATGGAAAGAAAGGAGGTACAAATCTACTACCAACAGATTTTTACTATTTTAATGATGTCCTTTCAAATATAATTTCTGAAAGTCATAGAAACACCAGAACCATTTCTGGGATGTCTGAATTAATCAGACATCAGTTATACATTTGTCAGATCATTAGAAAAATGTTTTTAAGAGCACATATATCAATGTGCATTTGTATTGTCATCATCAATCTCATGGAAATTCAGAAACAGGAAGACTATCTCCTTGCAATGCTCAAATGTAATCATGCTTTATAACCATAACACCTGACACCGCAGAAACCTCCTAAACTGTCATGACAATTTTTTTCCGACTTTTGTGATAAACTGGGCTCCATTTATTACTCCGAAGTTTTAAAAAAATCCTACATGTGTTCAAGGTCTTCCAGAGTCACTGTGAGTTTTAGGGCATATCTGAGAACTGCATTTTTTTACCTAGCCAATCCACCTTTTAGTATCAAGTGAGAGTTTGTGATTGAAAGATCCTGGCAGTTTGTTGGCCCAGATGAAATGAGTTATTGCTATCAGCCGACCATCTAGAAACCTCAGCAATTCAATTAGCACTAATTGAAATGGTAATTGATAATATCAGTTCAAAGGCTGAGAAACAAATGAGCTTTAAATCTGAGCTGTTCTATTATCTCCAATATTTGGATTTATATCCTGGAAATGCTTATTGACACAGAAATGCATTTGTAGGAAATTTCATTGGAAAAATTACTGGAAGTGTATCAACTAAAACTGGAAGAATTATAAAACTGGAAGAAAGACTCATTAATGTACTACAAGGTATAACTCTGCCCTGGTAGGAAGAAAAGTGAAATGTCCAGATTCTGTTATTCAATTATAGGATTCATTTTCCCTAACTTTAGATGTTTATAACATAAGCTTCTGCTTCTTAGCTAAGATTCTAATTCAGGAGTCTAGTAACTGGCATCTAGAGCCATTTTTGATGATTCATGAAATCCTACCTGATTCCCAGTTGCTTCTCCAGAAGGTCACAGGCTTTTTGGGAATCCTATGTAATTTTTTGACAGCTACAGATGCATTTTTGGGATGCCATGGAGCATCTCACATAGCAGTGGATACCAATGTTGAAGCAAATGAATCGTGCCCATGGTGCCTAGACTCTTTTTAGGGTAGCAGAATTTTTTATTCAAGGAAATAGAATGCCAGTTTCTGACTGTACTGGTCAGAGGCTACCCACGTGTTGATAAGCAGTGTGGTTTCAGATGCCTTAGAACACCTGGCCTGGCCTGGCCTTGCCTCCTACTGCCCCAGGAGAGCACAGGTCTCCCATGATTCACATCCCTCAGCAAATATTACAGACAGCCCAGGGCACTTCAAATGGCTCACTACATGTGGACAGCTGAAATAAGCCCATATATCTCTGAATTTGGGGCTATATCTCACATTTAGTGTTAGAGGAAGTTAATCCTGTCATTTATTACCCTACTTAGGAGTGTATTCTGGGTGTATTCTGTGATTCAATACCAGGAATCCATGCAAAAGAGATGACATCAGTTTTCTATACTGTGGATACAGCACTCCCACTAGGCTTTGAAATTGAGAATGTAGAAATAAGAATGACATTAGCATATGTGGATCTCAGCAGTTTAAGACTCTAACCCTAACCTCTAACCCTGTCCTAGAGGGTTATTTAAGCAACTGACTTGGCTGCATTATTTACATAAATCTGTCTTTGAAATACCCATCCAGAGCTATCATGTTAAACTTACACAGTCAGGCAGAACAACTAAATAAGGACACAGAGAATATAGGAACAAAGCTTCAGGTGAAGAAAATTCAGCTAGTCCCTGTTAGTATCAGTCCTTTTAATGGAAAACTGTCGAGCAGAGGATCCATTTCCACAGTTACTGAGGGGATGTGTATATACATGACACCTGGTGTGCTCCAGAGGGAAACCATAGGACTAATGAGTTTCCTAAACTTGTAATTTATTGAGGCTGTGATCCAGAAAGACATACAAGCATGTAAGTATCTTTCATCATTGCTGTGAAAGGGAATAGGTCTGCAATCTTGCAAGACCTTAAATATCTTATTCTAGTTTGTCAGAAGTCTACTTTGTCTGACTGATCTACAAAGCTGCTCTACCCAGCTGGAAAATGCCCTGCACTTTCATGTCCTATATCATTCCACTACTCTGTTTATTTTGTCCATTAATGAAAATGCTTTCAGAGTGGATTAGATATAATCAAAATATTATGATCTCCCCACCTTCAAGGTTTGGCACAACATAAAGCACAGGCCAATATTACTGACCAGCCAAGGAAGAGATTATCTGTGATAGATAGTGTCATGTTGCTATTGCAAAACAATTCCCTGCATATGTGAGTGGCTGGAGGGAATGCATTAGAGAAATAAACTTGAAAAGAAAATAGGATATGTTTGTAAACACAGAATGTTCATCTAGGAGTTACAAAACCTAAACACTGCCTATGAATATCACTTGAAAACCTACTCATATGCACAAAATAAAATTTAAAATGAGGATTTAATGATAAGATGACAACACATTTCCTGAATGAGTCCAACTTCAGAGAATATCAAGGATTACCAAAGGTGACAATCTTTGAATGAAAAAAATGTAAAATTTTTTGAGATGGCAGCAACTTCAGATACAAAATTTATTTTGACCCATTGCTCCCATAAGCAATGAACAGTTCCATATTTCCCACATAACAACAGATAGGATTTTTCTGGTGGATGTAAACTAAAATCTTATAGAGTGTGTAACATTTGCATTATGGATCATTACAATGATCAAATCATCGTAAGACACTGAGGGAATCTAAATATGAGCAGTGCCATACAAAAATAAATGAGAACAAAGTGTATATTCATATGATTTCTTCTCCAGAGGCAAACAGGGGACTAAGTAACTTAATGGATGATGATGAAAAGACAAAGTACTGCAGTAAAATAAGTCCTGCTGTAAATACACACAACCTCATTGACAACTACATCTGTTCTTGTCCAGAGCAATATTTAGGATGGGAGGTGTCCATCCCCACACTGCATTCATTACTTCTGTCTCACACATTGCTAAATTTCTCTCACTAAATGGAGCATGTCATTTTCTTAAATAAGTGCCTGATCATAAAAAAAACCCAAAAAAACCCCCCCACAAACATAAATAGAGCATGACATGAGAAAAACAGCTTCCTATTCTGATTTGTGCCTTTGATTTCACAAGCCCTATTTCTGTCAGTAATCACATTTAAAACATATTCATTTTAACTCCCCAAAGCACTGCATTTATATAAGTGAACAAGCTCCTGTTATCAAAACAGGGTCCTGAGGTAGCTCCACAGTTAAGGTGATATAACACACTTGACCACAGCTCTTGAGAAAAGACAGCAGGTAGATTGCAGGCTCAGACAGCAAAGCTGGAAATGTGAAGTTCTTGCTGCTAGTCCAAGTTCTTTGGGGTGTGTCTTTACCTGGAATTTCTCTCCTGGAGCTGTAACACAGAATCCAGCCTCTCTCCAAGTTTTAAGAAATGGTAATACTCAGGTACTCTGTAACACCGAAGTTCTTACAATGGTTCAGTGTTACAAGAAAAAGTCACCAGAGACTCCATTGACACATTCCTGAGTTCTCATTCCTCAGATATCAGAACCAATTTTCTCTTTTGCATACTGAAATTCCTGCCTGGATTATTTGCCTGGATTTCCTTTCTACAAACACCTTGGTGCAAGAAAGAAGTTACCACAATACTGGCATTTCTGGGAGATTGGCACATTTACTGTGTTCAGTATAAATTGAAAACCAAAAATTTCTAATGGGTCAAAATAAGGTTAAGGTTTTGTTTAGTTACAAAACCATTTTGCCATGACTACATAGTTTTCACTATAGGTTTGGTTACATCAACATCATAGTTTATCACTAATTGGCAGATCATGATATAACTGTTATTTCCTGCTAGCAATCAGGAATTTTGAAAGTATGCCTGTCTCTTTATTTGTGTCCAAAGAAGTTTCATCAACATCTGAAGCACTTGTTTCACATATATGGGAAGGAAATCCATTCAGTCTGAGTGTCAGGAGGAGACGGTGTTGAGCAGAATCCTTCAACTGATTGAATGTTTGCAACAACCTTCACAGGCCACAGTGAGTTCTTCCAAAAGATGTCACTTAATCCTGAGGAACAAGTTGCCCACTCCCATACAAATATAAATTAAATTGATGTGGAAGTAATTGAGATTCCTCCATGCATTTTAGAAAGAGTTGGATTAGAAGTATGATTCATCTCTGCTCTGATCTGACAGCGTGTAGAAATACCCATGTGAGCAGTAATGAGTACAAATCCAAATGATTACCTAAAAACTACCCAGATTGACAAAACTCAACCTTATTGTCCTGTGCATCTTTACCCCATCTCTTCTGGGATAGAATTGCTGTGTTTGCTTCATGGATACATGAGTATGGCACTCAGATATATGGACAGATATTAATAGTTGCATGAAATGTATGCAAAATAAAAATATAACTTTTATTTCTGATAATCCTGCATTTAACTGAATTAACTGAAACATGGAACTAGGGTTAGGAGAGGAGTATATAGGAGAAAAAAAAAAGTCAATATTTATGCATTTAAATGTGGGAGAGGGTAGAAAACATATGGTTAATAAAGACAATGTGACATTCCTTTCTCTCCAATTCAGAGTAAATAAAACAACCATAGTTTCTTTCCAGCAAATCAATCAAACCACACCACAAGTACGATGATACCCTATTGTTTCTTATGGCTTCCAGAATGAATGTGAAGTTATGTGTGTTTTGCTTGGCACAATTGAATCTTATGCTCAAATCCCACCAGCCAAGTCCCAAACCTTATCTTTCTCTGTCAGAATCCCCTGCAAATCATTATTTTTCATTTGAAGGATCCCTCTGAAACCTTTCCTGCACTTCTCATTCCAGGCATCTGAAGGGATGTGGTGTGTTTTTGGAGCATGAGGAAGCACTGTCTGTTTTCAGATCCCTTGCTGTCTACACCCAGAAACCACTACTATTTTTAAACAAAAGTTGGAATATTTCCCTCAACATCCTTCTCCTTCTGACTTTAACTGCAAGGGAGGCATGGGAATGTCTATAGTGAAATGCAAAGACCAGGACCAAGGACATAGCTGAAGTGAGGCTTCTGGGGTAAGGAAGCAATAGGCGAGGCTTCTTAGTGTTTACCTACACATTTTTCTGTGTTTACAAAAGTTTGATCTGAGGTTACATGGCTTCATCATATCAGACCTGACTTGAACACAGGCAGCTAAACTCCTATGAGGAAGAAAATGAGTTGCTGACCCTGTCGATGAACTTGAAGACTTACACCTTCTTGACCACAATGATGTTTACTTGTCTCTAAAAATGTCCTTCTCAGAATGCCCCAGAATGAAAGTTGGATGGCAACAGTTCCCATTTTCCTCAGTGGAGATAGATGAGCATTGGTTCTGCAGAGCTCGGTGGCTGTGGATCAGTTCTATGAGCTGTGTGTCAGGACTTTTTGGATCTTTTCATGTACCTATAGTGGTGTTAAAGAGAAACTGAGATTTGTCTCTGCAGGTCTCAGAATCACAGAATATGCTCAGTTTGGAGGCACCCACAAAGATCATCAAATCCAACTCTTAGCCCTGCACAGGACATTCCAGGGGTTACACCACACCCCTGAGAATATTGTCCAAATGCTTCTTGAGCTCTGGCAGGCTTGGTGCTGTGATGAACTTCCTGGGGAGCCTGTTCCAGAGCCCTACCACCCCCTGGGTAAAGAACCTTTTTCTAATATCCAACCTAAACCTCCCCTGACTCAACTTCAGGCCATTCCCTTAGGTCCTGTCACTGATCACGACAGAGAAGAGATCTGTACCTGCCCCTCCTCTTCCCCACCCGAGGAAGTTGTAACTGCAATGTGGTCTCCCCTCAGACTCTCCTCCAGGCTGAACAGGTCAAATGCACTCAGCCACTCCTCATACGGCTTCTCCTCAAGGCCCTTCACAACCTTCCTTGTCCTCCCTTGGACACTAATAGCTTAGTCATGCTCAGACAACTTAAAATAGCACTTAGGATACACTCCAGCATCTATTGTGCTATAAAAACTCCAAAGTCAAGGAACAGAGAATCCCCTTATTCAAAGGGTGTCAGATCTTATACAGTTAAAGAAAAGGGGCATGACCTGTACTGCTTAGGATAAGGGATCTGCTTACTAATAATTTCTGACTGTGTTGGACTTCTATGCCATTGTAAATTTTTACCTCCATTTTCTTTGGCGATTTAGACAACATCCTTGTGAAACCAAATGGTAGAATTCATTGCTGTAAATATTCATGAATAAATATTATTATTCAAAAAACTAATAAAATAATCACACGACTTGGAAAAAAAGGCCAATCTGAATCCATTTTTTTCCGAGTGGAAAAAAATCCATTTCCACTTTTCTTTGATTTAATTAACATTTGCGTAAAAGAAATGAGATCTGCCCAGTGATTACATACTTAGCAGTCTGTCCTTCTTAAAACATTTCTTTTTGTCCAGTTCAGTAGTATATATTTATATGTGTTTAAATATATATGTTTAAATATATATGTTTAAACCACTGTCGTTGCTTTTGTGCACTGTGGTCATGTTCCTGCCTTCTCTCCTCTGCTTTAGCCATGCATAGAAACAAAAAATATAGAAAGAGATTTGTCCCTGCAATTGGTCTGTCACTGATGTTACAATAAAATAATGCTAAAGGTTAAGGAAAAGGACTATTTGCAGTAATGATGGTTAAATGTTTGAGATGGCAGGAGAGCTTGTGAGAGAGTTTTGGCAGAGAAACTCTTGGGATTTTGTGGGCTTTCTTTAAAATTTATCAGCGATGGATGCAGTTGCTGCACTTGAATGAGTCTTCTGGTGCCTTAAAATATTTGGTGTCACAATATGTTTATTTCAACTACATTAATTGCATCCAAACATTTCTGTTTAGTCCCATTGGAAAAACAAGATTGCTAGGAGTCTTCTGTATGCTCATTTCTTCTTCCAATTTCTTATTTGCTTGAGGCAAATGATTTTCCGAGAACCTGGTATGTGATTAAAGATGCAATAATTCTTCCCAGAAAAAGTAATAATACCATCCAACAATATCATATTCCCACTTCTTAATTAAGGTTCTATGCTTTTCTTGTTCATTGACAGTAACCAACATACACATACTTCTGCATAATTATACCGCAGGTTCGTTAGGGTCTGTGCATATATATGTGTTTGCCATTTGGAACTCATATCCATCCACGCATGACAAGTCATTTCAGTGAAATGAAACTAGTCTTAAAGAATGAAACACAGTAAGCTATGGGTAATGGCAACTGAACATTTTAGAGAAATTGGACTTCATGGAGATCATCATTTTTTCCACACTAACTACAGAACACAAATGTTCCTAATATAAGTTTGGGAAGTGTACAGTAACAACCGAGGTACAAATTTGTTACATGGACAATATTGAAATTCTGCTCCTAATATTACTGGATGTCAACTGCAGTTAGTTTGAATAGTGTAACCTTGGACGTCACACTGTGATTTAACATGATTTTCTAACAGAAAAGTTTCTGCAATCAACAACAAAAAAACAAAAGCAAGAAGTTTAACGACTAGGGCCTAGAGATAATTTAGAGTGATGCCTACTTTAAAATGTCCTGTGCAGCTTTGTCTGTCAGGGCACACCTTTAACAAAAAATTCTAGACAGATAGATTTTGCCTCAATTTAAACATTTAACTGAGATATTTAAGAAAGGAGTGTGGTCATTTTAGACTCTTCATTAGAATTAATAAGGACATATAGAGACCTGCAGAAGGAGAGTAGGTTGTTAAGTAGATTGAAAAATAAACCTAGCTTGTGCATGAAGCTGAAACACTCTCTAAAATGCACAACTTTCTCTTGCCTATTGATTGGCACCTGAAGTGGAGAGGAAGGAATCCAGCCTCCACAGTACTACTTCTGCCTACTCATCCTCCCCAGCTTAAATATTTCAGTGAATCTGTCGATTCTGAATTTTGTTTATGCTCTCTGGCAAGCAGGCAGTTTATATCCTGCTTCCTCCTTGGTTTGGAATACTGCAACTCATTTCTCTGAAAACTGACCTAACCACCTAAAATTGAGATCGCAAACAGTCGTTGTCTACTCCTCCTGCTGAGACTATATCTCTGTGCAGACACTAATGCAGAAAATAAATTTTAAAACAAACAAACAGACAAATGAGAGAGAGAAAACTCTCTATTGGGCAGTTGGCATTTTGCCAGATCAACCCAAGTCAGTCTGGAACTTAAATACCCAGTTGTGACTGAATATTCACACAGTGCAGGAAACATTAGGAAAAATCATCACCTAGATCCTGCTGTCAAGGACAATGCTGAGTAAAAGCTATGAAAAATAACTTTAGAGATAAGTTCTAGGTGTGTTATAGTTCAGTGTGATGGATTTATCTAAATTCAACCTGTGAATTGGGAAAATATAATCTTCCAATTAATTTTATTTCTGTTCTTATGTGATTCTCTTGTTCTAAGAAAAATATCTTCATAAGAAAAAATCTTTGTAACTTGAATTTTGTCACTTTTATAGAGATCTTTTATTATTAAAATTTCAACAAAATTTATAAAAAGAAGGGAGAAACTTGATAGATAAATTTCAGCAGTACCGTATGAGGTCCTGTTTCCAAATTACAAAGAAATAAACTCCCCATGAAAAAATAAAACAGAACTGGTTCCCCTTTAGGAATTTTCCAGGATATGCCAGCTACTATTAGCTATCTCCACAAAACAGCTAAGGAATGCTAGGGAAAAACCTTAAGTGCCATCCTAATGATTAATTAATTTTCTGATATTTATTAAATGTTTCTCTGCTACTGAAATCAAAGTTTTTAAGTTAATGTATAATTTTAATTTAAAACCTTCTTTTTATAAAGCTGATTCTGAATAATGTTGCTGCACCTAAGACATCCATCCTTTAGGGTAATGATTTCTAAGAGCAGGAGACCAAAACACTTTCAAAGCAATCAGAGTACTTGCACAGATTCCCAAAGGTTTCTAAGAAATATCTTGGCTGGTTGAATGAGCTACTCTGAGTTCTGGTATTTTGTGGATCTAAAGAGAAGACTGTAAGGTAGCATCTAATATTAGCCAGGACAGCTCTGTGGTATCCTTATGTTTGAACCGTGAGAATCCCTAGAGAGTTCATAACATCTGCCTAGAACTCTAGCAAGGTTAACTCTGCCCAATGCTCAGCTTTTGTCAGATGAATCATGACATAATGTATTCTACTTCCACAGTTTTATGTGCAAATCACAGAGTTCAGCTATAAAACTATCATCTGTTTCCAGATACTTAACATTTATTTTTCCTTCCATAATCAAGAATTACAGTCATAGCAAGGAATGCTGAGTTTACTCTGCTATTATTCCATGGCATCCTGATTATGTGAAGCAAGGTTTTACTGTCTGATACAACATGTCCAACAACCCTTTAAACAATTCTATGTACATACACTTCTTGTGGGTTGTTTAGACCCATCTAGTAAAACTGCTTCTGTAATGACACTAAAGTGTAAAACTCAACAAAAAGCATACATTAGAGTGAAACGGAATTCATGTCTGATTATGCTGTCTTTCTAAAAAAATCATCGCCATGATATGCTCTGGGGAATCTCTGCAAGGCTTTCCAGTCCATATGAAAATAAGCTATTGAAGTTAAAATAATAAACAGTTAATTAACCAGTCCTTCTTCATGGTAGCTACTGGATACTGAAATAATAAAGAATTCTCACAGTCGTATTATCAACTTTACTGGTTTTGGAGGTTTATTCTTCTTTGGTTTTGTTTTTTTTTTTCCTTTTCTTTAAAGAGAGTGCTGTGAATTTTTTTAAAAACACACTCAGTAATAAAGAAGCACAGATCTGCAGCTTATTGTCCATAGTGTTTAATTCATGCTTGACTCACAGAATACTCAGTAGTTATTTGCCCTCAATATTTTTTAGATGAGTAAGAAATCACTAAAGGTGTTTCAGAAAAGTGTTCATAACAGTTCAGGGGGTTTGTGTTGCTTTTCAAGCCACAATTCTTATGAAAAATTCACTAGGACAGATTCTGAAGACAAAAGACATTAAAAAACTGCTTATGAGCACTGCTAGAATCAGGGGTGCACTCTTTTTAATCTACATTGAGATTCAGATTATACTCATCAAGTTTCAATGCTAAAAATTGTGTGCAAACAAATGGAGACATTGTTTTTGTGTATTCTCAAAATCTGTCTGCTGACAGGTCAAATCATCTTTTAGAAGTGCCTTTATCTTTGGACTGACAAAAAAGAAAATTTTACAGAATAATTTAGTCCAGAGATCTGTTTCAACTCACGAAAGTACTGTCAAAATTAATTCCACCCTGAAGGAGAGGAGTTCTAAATGTTGTTATGTGTTTCTGTTCAGAAGCTTCAATATTTTTTGTATCAATCAGCTATCCCTGAAGACTTTCTGGACATCAAAACCAAAAACATTAACATGCTCAATTCTGAGTGTAACACAGGAAGTGTGCTCCTGTCTTTGGGACATAATTCTGAAAATTCAAACCCACACACAGGTATGAGGTGCACCTGCTTTCAGCATCTCGGTAATCTCAGTGAAGCCAAAATTAATTGTGACTTCATGCTTAGATTTATAGAACCACCGAATGCGGAATTTGCAATATTGATCCTCTAGAGATCATCATGTCTATCCCCCTGCTCAAAGAAGGGCTAAATATTTAAGGTTGTGTCTAGTTCAATTTTGAATATGTCCAAGAAGGAAGACTCTACAGCCCTTCTGGGTAATCTTAAATATCTATTGTTCAATTATATATGTTCCTTAACCTTAGTATTTTAATGCTAGTTTGCTGGAATAACTACTTTGGTAATTATATTCAGAGCTACTGCAGCTACTGCAGATGTATCAAAATTAGTCTTAAACTATCTACTTTGGGCTTTGGTGGTAATGTAATAGCAACAGAAGGAGGCTGTTAGCATAAAATAATCTCAGTTTTGCTTGATTTCTGCAATCCTGATCTCTTCTGTGCTACAGAAGCAATGATCATCAATATAGCAGGCACTGGCAAAGTATTGAAAATATTTTCATACTAACAGAATTCAGCCACTAGTGGAAATGCTGCAAAAATTGTGAGGAGTATTGCTGTATTTTGAGAGCTAAATCCTACACGTGTTGCTTTTTTTAAAGTTGTGTTTTTGGGAGAAAAGCACACTACATTGGTGAGCTGACTGAGATGTTAGAGTCAATCTGTCAAGCCTCAGTTTGCACATTCATTCTCTCCAATAAACTGTAATCTCTTCCCCAGCATGACTCTCATCCCATATGCAACACAAGTATCCAGCTATTCCAAATCTCAGGCACTTTCCTGTGAGCTCCTTCCTCAGCACTGAGCTGATTGCTGTTAATTGACTGTGCTGCTGAGTTTCCCCGTGCTTTCTCAAGCAGGAGAGGCTGGACAATCATTTTCTTTGTATGATCATGTGTAGCAAGAGCAAGCAGTCCTAAAATGAAGGAGTAAAAATGACTTATGAAAAATGAAAAGCAAAATAGGAAGTGCATTAAAAATAAGAGGAGAAAGAAAAACCATGATTCATTTAATGGAGTGATAACAGGCATTGACATGTGACCTAATAGAGCTGGGCTGCCTTTATAGTTAGTGGTGAGAATACTGCATTTCTAGAGTTGGGTTCAGACTAAAGCAAATACCTGGAACGGCTTAGGCAAATTATGTTACAATTACTCCCCACTGACTGCAAATAGAGCCCAGGGTGACCAGCTCAGCTATCGACACCTATTAGTGTAAATGCTTAGAGTTAGGTGATGCAAATCCCACCCTAACAGTCTGCAAGAGGATATCTTTTCCAATCCTCTTTTTTCTGTCTCTCTTCCTCTCTCTGGGGTAAGATGGAATTTCTGGGAAATACAAGTTGTCATAAGAAAGGAAGTTACAATTACAGCAAAAAGCTTTGGGTGTATAAAGAGCCTAGGAATGTTTAGACTTCAAAACACCCATAGAAGCATCAACAAAAATGGATTGCTTTTGTTTCCTAGTATTAAAAGGATATTTTCATTTTGTTATACCTAGAACCAGATTGCTGGTTTAATCCTCCCCAATATCTGTATTGCCATTTACAAAGGCAAATAACTAGCAAACCATGCTGTACTGAGGATCTTATCATTAGTTCCCTTTACTTGAACAGAGGGAAACTATATGTGGAGTTAAAGTCCACACTGTATTATCACTATGCAGAGACAACATGAGCACAGGAAATGCCTGAAGGAACCTGTATCCCAGCCTCACTGCACAGAAACAAAAACAGGGCAATGAGCCCAATGTTATCCTCAGTTATACAGGATAACAAAGGCTAGCTTAGTTCAAAGATTAGAGACTTCCCAGGCTCCCTGCATTAGGGAAAGGCTTATATATAGAACAGAAGTGAGTTAACTTTCAGTTGACTTCTGGAGGATTCAGTTTTTCCCTGTTAAGTCATTCTGGGAATAGAGTTCTAGAAATTAAGTCTTTGTGAAGATGTGTAGGGTCCTACATTGAGGACTGAAGATGTATTCCCCTTTTTCAGGATCAATTATGTATTATGAATTGACCAAGAAATTAAAACTACATGCAGGAAAGGATATATGTCATGTTGCTACAACTTCCCAGCAAAGAGTTAGGTGAGTAATAAAGCTGTAATCCAGTAGTGATGCTGAGACACAGCAAGGCACTGGCTTGTTCTCCTTCAATGAGGTAATTTCATAAGGTAGATTGACTTTATTAAGAATAGAAAGTAGCATTTTATTTTTCTCTTTAACTTTGTAAGTGCTCATGTTTTAAAGTCCTGAAAAATCTGTTCTTCTAAATCAGCTTGCTGAGAACTACACAATACAACATATACTGTGTTAACAAGCCATCTGATCTCTTTAAATATGTACCTATGTACTCTAATAATATTAAAGAAAGGGATTCAAATACAAATGATAGACTGTTTTATATTTATGCAGAGAGAGAATCCAGTCATTAGGGATGTGGGACATGGTAAAAGACACACGGCTGTGTAGGTCTGGATTAGAAAACAGCTTCCAATTTGCTTCTGTGCTTGGTGCTGTGGAATTTATTGGCTTTGTTCTTGTAAAGTCATAGGAGAGCTGGTAGGGAAGAAACATAAAACTGTTTGAACTCCCAGCAATACCAGGTGTACAGGATTAAACTAAAACCTTTAAAAAGTTCATATCAAGCAGAATCTATGAAGCATATAAATCTGATGTATTCTTCCCTGGGTAAAAATTCAGTGAAAGAAAAAAAAATAATGCAGTGTTTAAGTACAGAAGGTTTAAAATTTTCCCTTCTGTATTTGACATTTAAATTGGATGGACATGGGCCAATGACTGGAAGAGCAGAAGTTACATGGGACAAGTAAGTATGCATTGGCTCAGAGCTTTGTGTTCAGGCTTGCTTATATAGCTCCTGCTGTTGTTATAGAAAGCTCTGGATATCCTGTTGTAAGACTCATATGCATTAGCAATCCGTACTGTGGAGAGTGTTACTGAAACAAAATAATAACTTTCTTCTATTGATGACTTTTCTGAATGGCTGTTTCTAGCCATAGCAAAGTTATTTGAAAAATACTTGTGTTGCAACTGCAAAACAAAGAAAATTGGTGATATATGTAAACAAACCTGCTTTTTTTTCTTAGCCTCCCTTTCTACATAACTACAGTATTTAAATGCCTTAAAACTGTTGCTCCTACTGGCTGATTACTATGCCATTTCCATATTCTATACCAATAAGAGAAATAAAAGTATTTTGTCCTATTTTTGCTGACCACAAGCTGAATACTAGTTTACCATTATGAAGGTTTGTTAATGCTTTACTGTTACAAAGTTGAAAATATTCTCCTTTTTGTAAACTGGAGTACCTGATTGTATCCATTTTCCTTTTTTCATTCTTTGTCATCTTCCTAGGCGTGCATCTTCCTGTTCCAATATCAATAGGCAGTTTTGTAGTTTGATTCTGATCATGTGGCTGAGTGTATGCGTGCATGTCAATCCTCTAATTACAATGCTAATAAGTATCGTGATCACAGTTAGATATGTAAAAAGGAGACAGGAAAAAGAAGTGCTTTATCTCCTGTCCTTTCTTCAGCAGGAAAAAATAGGAATAATTTCTGTTCTTTTTGGAAAGTAAACAAAGAGTCTGATTTGAAGACAAACTGTGCACTTGGGGTAGGATTCAGCCACAAATTCAGATACATGACTGAAAGGTTACAACTAGACTTCTATGTGTGAGTGAGGTTTATAAGCCTCTGTTGAAACCCACGTATATCTAGTCCAGACAGTCAAGAGAGCTGAAGGGGGAGGGATGTCACCTTTATTTCCAACTTTTATTAGGATGTTTTCACCAATATCTTTCATGCATCTTTGCTCTCTTTCTCTGCTATCTGCTGTCCCAGACATTTTACCAGTAGTTTTGAAAGGTAGACAGTTTTGCAGCAGATTGGATGTACCAACACATGAAGATAGCAATACCGCCTCTGCTACCGCTACCACTTATCTCTCCCTTCCACTTTTGTTCCTGCTACATCAGTCCTCTTATTACCCCCATCGAGTGCAAAGCTTAAGTAATGCTGCAAAAAGGAGGTGAACTGAGGAGTCAGGGATGTGAGAAGATCAGGACCTCGAGGCCCTACATTATCCATAAATTTTACCTGGAGGGACTCAGTCAGGTTCTGGACCACACTGCAATAGTCATTGTACAAACAGAAGCATCCCACCCCCTATTCAGAGTAGCTTTACTTTACTCCTACTTTCCAACAGGAGCAGGCCTGGCTCATGCCAAGTTTGAATCATGTCAAGACATTTCTGAAGGAGTGAAATTGTCACAAACCAAATGCTTATCAAGGATGTGAAAAATGAAATGCTGTGTGTAGCTCCAGCACAGTGCCTGCACTGGTTTAGTTTTCCCCACAGATACACCTTGACAGATAAAGATAGATATATACACACTTTAATGTGCACCCAAATTAGTCTCAGAAATGACAAGTTTTTTTAGGGTGGAGGAAATCAATTGGTTGGGCTTGGGTTTCTTTCTTCATTCTTGTCTACTGTCAAATAGGAGAGGGGGAAGAAAGAGAAAAGCACACAGTTTTTGGAAAAGAAAAATAAATCTTAACAGAACTTTGGGGGGGAGGGGG
>JAOXXN010000265.1:6630020-6659717 GCA_026770055.1 Myrmophylax atrothorax
ATAATGGTGTTTTGGTTAGAAGTTTTGGAAGGTTGAAGAAAAGATGGGTGTGATTTTAGTGTTACTTTTTGTAACATTTATATGGTAAATCAAGATGCAGGTGTGTGTGTGGGCGTAGCTTGTTGCCACTGCTTGCATAAGCTGTAGGAGGGAGAAGAGATCAATAAATCAATCTCACTAATGTCTGTGGTCTTTTGTAGGGCCAGAAAATCCAGCCAGATGCAGCTATAATGCATCGCAGGTACCTCCTTGTTTGTGCACTGGAATTCAAGTCAGACTGTGGTTAAACGGTAAAATAAAGCTTTCCTCCACTAGCAGACATTTAACCACTCTACAATAATTTTGTCCCAGAGGGCAGCTTGGCAAATGCTATTAATAAAGGAGTGTAGCAACATGGAGAGCTTCCTGGCACAGCTTCTGAATGCTGGCTGGTGTTAGGCAGTTGTAACTGGAGCTGTTTGTAAATGTTGTGGTACAGCTCTGCTCCTTTAGAAAGCTAAATCTGAAATCTTCTGGTCACAACATTTGTTGAACATCTTCCACCAAATGCAATGTCTTGAATTCTTGCCATCTGCTGCATCCAGTGGCTGACAGAGCTCCAGGCATGAATTCCTACACCAAGGAATCAATCAGGGACCATGGGTTGCTGGAAGTATTGTATCTCTCGGTCTGTGGCAATGTGCCCATGGGAAACATCAGGGAGAAAAGGAACTCCCGGGACTCTGGTGGCTGGAACACGCTAACTGGAAGATGTTTAGGCATAGGCAACTACAGGCAGATCACAAAGGCATCAAGATAAGGGGATAACATCATCAGTTCCAAGGGAAAACCAGAGGGTTTATGGATTTTCCCCTCTGGACTGATGCGGATGAGTGCAGGTAAAATTGCAGCTAGACGGGAGGTTGTACACCCTTTTCTGTTTGGAGAGGAACTTGTACTTTGTGTGCATGTAAATATCTGTATTTTTAGCAGGATTCCATTCAGAATAGAGGACTTATCTGTCATTCAGTCACTGCTAAACATCTTTCGACTGCCTTCGGTTCAAGACCATGAAATGTAGCACTAGTTTGCATTGCAGTCTGATTCGCCAACACGATCAGACTTGTTGGGAGTTAGCAAGGGCAAAAAAGGGCAGAAAATTCACTATTTCCACTCTACCTGTAACCTGAGTGAGCTTTTCTGTCATTGTGAATTTTCTTGCAGTTAGAATGAGGGCAAAATTGTGAAGGAAAATATAGACAACAAAATGCACAATGCACAACTTGATATAAAAGACATACCAAGCACTTCTCTACTCCGGGAGGTTTATATTCCTTTCTTTTAATTCTCTGCATACTCCCACTTTGGCTGCCACCTTCAGGCACCTAGCACTTCAGGAATTTTGTTGGATGGGTTTAGAAAGAAACATTATTTTTTTCAAAGGTAATTATGTTGTGCACAGCAGCAAACCTCACCCAGTCACATCTGCATTATAATTCCTGTACTTATATTGCTAAGAAGGCATGCCTGTGAGAATTTCTAGTCTGAATTTGCCTAGGATTTGCTTCTGGCTGTTAGATCTCACACATACTATTTCTGTTCTAACATATTGTTGGAAACCTCTCCCTCCACAGCACCTTTCAATACCAGATCTCAAAACAGCAAAATATCAAAGGAAAAGGCTCTTTAACTCTTTATGGTACATGTAACTTGTACTCTGGTTTTTTCCTACTTTCATTCGGTAGCCTGAAACTCCTCCAGAGAAAGCTGTCCAGGAACAGCTCTCATGAGCCTTCCCCAACTTCCACTGCAAGAGAGGGGCAAAAAAACCCCCAGATTTGAAAATTAACCCTCTGGGCATGTTTTTCTCTTCACCTCATCTGCAGGGGGAGCCTGGTGAACTTGGGAGTTCAAGTAGCTTTTAGAAAGCTGACTATAAGCATGATGGATCCCTTTTTACGTGACACAGGCTGTTCAAAAGGACAACTAGTACTTAGACACCACAGTGATTGGCATTCTCAAATGAAAATATTGGGAACAACTCCAGCATGCCTAAAACGCTTGCTTTCTGGTTGTCAGCTATGATATTTTAAAGTGCCAGCAGTGTATGTGCACTAAGAAGTCTCGTGGGAACCCTGAGACTTCTGACTGTAGCATAACTGAGTGATCTATCGATGATTTGCTTTACTAAGATTCATTTGACTTTTAATCTCAAATCTGTCCAGGCCCATACAGAAGGTAGAAGTTCCTGTTTCAGCAGACCAGCAGCATCACAGGGTGAGCCCACGGCATTGTGTGGGCTGACCACAACCACTGAGAGATGTGTACCCACTCATGGTGGCTAAATGAGAGGGAAGTGTTGGCACTGGCAGGCTGAGGGTCCAGATGTTTGTCTATTGCCCTAAGGAGTCCAACATAGGAACGGAAGGAAGGGGATCCAACGTGATCCACAAAACCAGGCAGTGACCTCATTTTATTTATAGTGAAGAGCAAATGAGAAAGGAGAAAAACAAGGCAGAAGCCTTTTAATGAGCAGTTTTCAGTGTTGTACATGCTGAATAGTAGATGTCATGATAGGCTCTTTGTTGGCATTTTGTGGAAGGGTTTGGTATGGTCTCATGTGTCTTTCTACATCTCTTAGAATACAATAGTTGTTGACTCTGACTCTCTTCTAAGGAAACTCTATGAGAACAGCCTTCAGTGAAGCATTGTGTGTGTGAGAATGACCAGGCATGTCCAGGGCAGAGTGGAGTTCAGAGAAGTGTGGGTAGCTAAAAGGAAGTTCCTGACTCCAAAGTCTTAGAGAAACTTGATGAAGCCAGACCATATCTAAAATAAATCTACCTATTGTCACCACCTGCAACTAATTTAAATTCTTAAAGACTGCTGGGACCTCAAGGCAACCCATCAACTATATCTAAGATTAACCAAGGAACAGAAAAACTGTCCTTTTGTTGTAGGTGCTTTTCACTTTATTAAGCAAAAGGAAGAATCCAGAGAGACATCTGCCTGAATCCATGGACTGCAAAGCAGAGTGGACAAGAAATCTTGCTGAGGTACCTTCAGATGCAGCTGAACTTCCTTCTCACTGGACCAGATGCTGAAGACACCTGTAAACTGATGATTAAGTATCTATAGAGTAGTCAGATATCTGCATTTTATTCTCATCCAAGATAAAACCTCTTGCATTTTAGGTGAGCATCCTGATTACTGCACTATTGTGTTCAACTACAAAGAGATAAAATCTCTTCCCCTTGCTCAAGTTTCTGAAATACTCATTTGTATCTAGTACTAAACAAAGCATTTGCTTTCAGCATCTCCAAATTTATTACTATTTTTTTCAACGAACAAATTCCAATTTACAAATTGCATTAGTTTCCCAAACAGACATACTGAGTGAATAAATAATTTTTAGAGGAAGGGAGAGAAGAACTGCTCTGCTTTCAAACCAATTGTGGTGGCACAGTCGAGCAATTCCCATTGGAGCAACCAAATTCATTACTATTGTGGATAATCTGTTGGTCAGATTAACTTTTCCTACAGTTACTCAGATTTTAGGTTGTGGGAGAACTGTGACTGCTGCTTTACTTTTTTCATGCTGCTATTTTATTGATGCAACGTTGTTTGTTTTTTTCTTTCAGTCAACGCTTGTCTGTTATTATATTTAGATAGTGAATCTTCCTGAACTTATACTCAGAGAGTGCTTAGCATAATGGACTCTTATTTCCAACATACCAGATATATCCTAATATATTGAGATCCTCAGCACAACTGTCAAATCTTGTTTTCATATTAGTAGCAATAATAAAAAAAATGAATTATGGTGAAAACAAAGCAACAAAGGCTTTCCCAAATGAAAAGACAGCAAGTTTACTTCTGTGCTTAGAGATATTTTTTTCATCTGCAGACTGGGGACTGGAATCATTCTCAAAACCCTGTGGCAGCAATACCCTGCAAATGCAGTTTGCTGTGCAGTAGAATCATAGAATGATTTAGGTTGGAAAAGACCTCTAAGGTCACCAAGTCCAACCGTTAACCCAGAACTGCCAAATCCACCTCTAAACCATGCCTCTAAGTGCCACATCTACACGTTTTTAAATAACTCCAGAGATGATGACTCAAGCATTTCTCTGGGCAGCCTGTTCCACTGATTGACAACCCTTTCAATGAAGCAATTTTTCCAAATATCCAATCTAAACTTGCATAAGTACTTGAAGAGCGAAGTGGTGGCTACTATAGGAAAAAATATTTATAGCTGAGAGATGGATAATATGGCCAGTGTAAGACGTTTTTAATACTCACCACATGGTCCCATACTCTGAAGCACAGAAATATATTAGAAACCCTGCTTGGACTGTTACTGGGCTGCAATTTTTGTTTATGGTCTGCTCCCTGAGATTTACTGCATCCTCCAGGCTGAAGCTTGGCAGGCTGTAAACACTGGAGTTCAGGCACAGAATGAAGTTTTGTCTCTGAGTCACCAGGACAGAGTGGGTGACCACAAAGCCCTGTGTCCACCCAGCCATAATGCTGAGTCAGGAGTCACATCCAGCAGCAGTTCACTGCACGGGCTTTCCACATTCCCATAGTGCCGAGTCTCAGCAAAAAGCTGAAAAAAGGGGACCTGAGTGAAACCACAGGAGCAGACTTTTCCAGCCAGCACAAATCCTGTATGTGACATAAACAAGGAGAGCAGAAATTACCAGTAGGATTTTAGATGCATTAGTTTACTTCAGGCACTTACTGTGGGGAAAAATGCATGCCAGGGGAGTAGTAAGCACAAACACACAAAGCATGCTCTAGTTTGCTTTGTAAAATTAATCTCTAAACATAAACATACCAGAGCTATTAGAAATTGTAAACCTTGTAGTGTGCAGTGCTTTTCCAGTTGGTTTATAGCCCTCCTGTCATTGGCAAGTGCAGAGAGATACGAAAATCTAGTTTAAATCATGAGCCACAAAAAAAAAAAAAAAAGGCAGAGACACTGGCTGGTGTAGCCTTTAGTTTCAGAGAGAACAGCTTGGTTGATTAAATGTTCAACAAATACTGCTTCTTTCCTCCTTTCCAGACCATGATTTGCTCCCAGTCCTTTGTCATCCCTTAACCTGTTGTCTCTGAAAAATAAATAAATTAATAAGAATAAATATCCTGCTTTTAATTTGGGTATGTTCCTACCTCTCATTCACAATCCATCCACTCAAGCAGATGCCTGAGAAAATGAGTGGGTGAAACATGGGCAGAAGCAAGCAGTGTCAGAAAAAGGGGATGAGGTGGCAGGTACTGAAGTCATGGGGATAGCAGAGGGAAACTCCCATGGAACACCAATCTAGATGGCCGAAACTTTCAATCACTCCAAACGACTGCTCACTGCACTGGTGGGAGGTACTGGGATTCCTGGTAAGAGGCCAATGTGTCTTTGCATCAACTGTTGCACAAACTTATAGTGAAAAAGCTGGTTCATGCCCTGATCTGGTCAGAACTGCACACTATATAATCAGTCCTCCTTTTTGGATGCTGCAGCAGTAGTTTAAGATACCACTGCCTCCTTCTGTTTTTTATGAACTCTCTCATCAAGCTGGCTATCCTTCCCACATCAGTAAATGCCACACAAACATAACTTACACTGCTTATTACAACCTTCAAAGCCAGTCAGCCTATTTTGTTCCTACCTGATCTTTTACCACATCTCAGTTATAGAAATGATGAATACCAGGTCATGGGTAGTCCCAGGCAGCTCTAGGTATTTGCTAGACAGCCCTAGTGTATTTGCTGGATCTGCCAGAGGACATCTGAGTATGTCTCAAAAACAGGACAAAATGACAGGATGTTACTTAACTTAGAAAAAACAATTCTTGAGAGACACCCACATATACAATATAAATCCAAGATATTTTATAATGTTTTAGCCATGTCTTTAGAAATGACATTTTATGCTTGGAAATCATGAAGACAGTGCATAATCAGTGTTATACTGCTTCGATAACTTCATTATTTACAGTGTGAGATGTTAATTTAATCTAAGTGTGGACTATGAAAAGAGGAAGCTTTAGGAAGTAGGTCCTGTTCACAGGTCAAGATACTCAATTTTGGTGTCTGAATGTAGATTTTCCCTCTCACCAGCAGTGGTCCAGTATACATTGGCCAGGGAACTATGCCGCTCTCCATGAAGCACACATCTTTTTGATTAGCTGATGTGCTCTACTAGCAGAACTAAGCTGGATACTTGCAGGAAGCTAATGTCATCTGTAGTGATCCAGGGGTCACCCACTGTCCCTGCAGGAGGTTGCAGGTGTCCCTTAGGGGCACATATCTTTTCTGTTTCTGTCTTGGACACTATCTGGCACCTCATGTGGTAGAAGACAACCAGATTTAGGCAGTTCAATCCCATCTCAAGTATCTGCTTCATTCTAAAAGGTGTCAAAGAACAAGACAAGCAAATCAGTAGAATGAAATGGTCCCATGAAAAACTCAAATGAAGTCCAGGGGATGCGCATTCATGGCCACCGGCACAGAGTCTGTTGTAGGTGTGGGGACCACAATCAATACACAATCCATGCCTTTAGGAGTTCACAACGCAGCACTATCATGCATAAATCCAATGAATGGTTCTGCCTATATGCTGCAAGACCAGGTGGAACTGTGAGTAGTGAACCAGAGCTGCTTGTGGTTAACAAAATTCTTACAGTAACTCTGGGAAGCTTACATTGGAGCATACATTGATGCCTAGTTGAATGTTTCCAAATAAGAGCCAAGAGAAGCTGCCTCTTTGCTGCCAACACCAGGATCAAGTACACATTAATTTTTATGTATTTTGTGTGTACTTTGGCTCAGGGCCATGGTTATACCTGAGGTGCAGATAAAAATCACCACTTACATCTGCTCTGGAGGTGCAAAGGTCTTCAGAGTTAGCTGAATGTTCTGCTAACATGATGTGGAATTAAGGATGATCCTGGCAGTGGATAGCACAGGCAGGCAGAGTGTGTTATAAGGTGTGATGCATGTGCTGTATAAACACATGGTAAATGTGGTCCCTGTGTCAGTAAATATACCTTTTCCAGAAAAAGTTGGGAGTTAACAGCTACATAATCAATACTATGGGCAAGGTGACCACAGCAAAGAAAGTGAAGTCAGTCATCCCTGTACACACTTGGAACTACAGCTCTCTTTTCATCTGAAGGTTTTGTAGATATCTGCAGCATTACTTTCACATGTGTATTTAGGGGTGCCTGCTTTTCTTGTAAAATATGTGGTTGAATTCTTAGCTCTAATGAGACCTCTGTGCTCAGGTTTCTGCTCAGTCTCCAGGGACTCACTGCAATACCTGTTACTTTACTTGTGCCCCTTAAACAGATGACTTGACAATGACACTCTACCTCTTACCTGGAGAGTCCGAGACACTGTTCAGAAAGAAGTTAAAATTCTGTGTATTAAGAAAGGAACACCTGTTGATAGCTTGGTTAGGATATTTGGATGAGAAAGATGAGTCCTATCCATGAATCTCTGTCAATATGAGGTATTTTTTACATATTTGAGTAATTAGGTGCAAAAAACCCCCCCACAAATAAAACCTGTAAACTAATGATTCAACTTTCACCCTTCAAGTTTTTAGAGGGGCTTGGCTTACTTCAGCTGAAATCTTTTGCTCAGCCTCTCTGGACAGGCTACATGACATATTCTGGTGGAAGAAAAGGGTTATATGCTGTGATACTTCATCTGTGTGAGACTTAGACTAAGTCTGTGTTGTATAATCAGTTTGTGTATGCAATAGGTCTCATTTCTCTCAAGTGTGCTGGGCTTGCTGACAGCCAGGTTTTACCTGGCTGCTCCACACAGTCACTCTCCACTTGTGCCACCTTTTTCCTTAGCAGCCCATTTGGAAATGTTTAATGAATCTATAGGTTTCAAAAGTATGCTCGTAGCACCAAAGCATTGATGAGGACCTCTCCCAGATATTTTATTTCTCAGCAGCAGTTCTGGAGACTCTCCAGCACTGCCCTACCAAGGCTAGAGCACATATGGGCCCTTTACATGTCCCCTCTGCTGTCTGGTCTTTATATCTCCCAAAACTTAAGGGAGGAGGAACATGCTTGCCACCTAGCTACTCAACGAGAAGGAAAGCAGCAGTCAACATCTGTAAGGCAGTCAGAAAAAGCTTTCTAAACAGCTATGACAGCTGTACTGCACATGCTAACATTGACCAGCACTCTAATTCTGGGGCCACCAAACTTTTCCAGACCTTAACCAGAGAACAACATATCCCAAGCAGAAGTCTTTAAAAATGTGAGCTTGAGACAAGGTATTGTATAAGGCCTAGCTCATTTTTATGCCAAATGCATAGTGTAGACAAAGACACAGATTTAAGAAACTAGAAAAATTTGAGCTGCTCTCATTTACACACACGGAGCTCAACATGGCCATCATGGAAAGTACATTGTTTTTCAAGATCTCTATATTTTCCTGAAAAAAAAGTGGATAAGTCATCTAGGAATTTAATGAGCCAAGTTGCATACTTGCAAACAATTTATAAGAAAGCTGTGAGGTAATACCAGAGCCTCTCTATAGCTATTATTAAGCTGGATTAATAAATATCTTCAGGCAGCATTTACTTATATATTTGTTTGTGTATTCAGGTCATTTGGGAACTTATTACTTGGAAACTAAGTCCTTAATGTTGCCAAACTGCAAGACTTTGCAGCCCTTTTCCATACAGAAGCATACAGAAAAATATTTAATTTGTATTTCCTCTGAAAACCAATCCAAAATGTACTATAGTAATAATAAAAAGATTTTATTCCGGAACCCACATGATTGAACCTCTTTAATATCCCAGTACAGAATTGCAGCTGAAATGCAGGACAGTATGAGTAACTCAGTTCTGGTGTTCCAGCTCATTTCAGTATTTTAATACAACAGTCTCTAAAACAGTGGACAAAATATGCACTTCACAGCACACCTACTGGGACAATGTGTGAGTCACTGTCTGAGAGGTGTTTGGGAGTCAGCTATCACATAGCTGCAACATTAACCACACATCTTATTATTGTCATCCCCCATCAAGTATATGAGTAATGTGGAAAGAGGCACACAAAGAGAATAAATATACACTTTTGTTCACTTACAGTAAAAGTTACCATTTTGAACAGAAGAAGCCAGAATATCTCCAAAGTAATTTCGTCACTTGTGTAAGGCACCTTCTGTAACATCAATAACTGGAATTTATTTACCTTATAAAATGACCTCAGTGCTATAGAAGCATCATTCATCCTGCTATGCTTAAAGTTTTGACAGTGTTTCCAGTAAAAACTTCACTTTTCAAACATGTAGAATTCAGCTGTGCAAATCTAGGAGCTGAAATGAAAGTACATATATGGAATCACCTCTGTGATAGGACCTCGGACAGAAAAATGTACACAAAAGTTGCATGGACCTGGTAACCCTTATATTACAGAAATTACGTACGTGGGCAAAAAGGCAGGAGGAGAGAGGCAATTTCCACTCTGCTGGCTCTGCCTGGCATAGAAGGCATATGGAGTCACAGGGAATGGGAGTGAGTGCTCTTCTCCTTCCCTCAGATCCCTAAAGCCTTCAAGGTATATTCCATCTTATCTCCCACCCTGGAAACATTGTAGTTTGCTATGTAAATGGGAGCAAGCAGCTGGAGTATTTTTGCCTCTGGGTTGCCCAAGCCCAGTCACCCTGCCTGGGAGCAGTGGGCACTTAGGCAGACAGGCTGCTCATGACACCATCTTTTCAGCAATTGCAATTTACAGAGCAGAAGATTAAAGAAAATCAAAATTGTTGGTATTTTATTTTAAAATGCTACACCACAAGCAGTGCTGTCCTTTTTCCATCAGCAGCTGACTAGTGGGATCTTTTGTCACAGAAACTCTCCTGTATGGCCTCATGACCTCTCCAAGTACATCTTCATTAGTGTTTTAATTCACATCAGAAGTGTGTATTTGAAGCAAGTTGCCTATTGCCCCTAAATATTGTGCTTTTGGTTTGCTTAGAGAAGCAGTCCCAAGGCACACAAACTGTTTCTTTTCACTAAGCCACAACTGTTTTCCTAAACCAGAAGATACTATCTGGGAAAGCACTAATGTCAATGGGGCTTCCTGGAAGATTATAACTAGTTTGAAGTTTTATCCTACAGATCCACCCATCTTGGGCTGGATTTCAGATAAGAAACCCATGTTGATACTTGCAGGTTACATCTCTGATTTCCTAGAGGATTTGGTTTTGCTGGATTTTTTAATTGGTGTTAGTGCTAAAGAAAAAAATTATCATGCCATGAAAATTTTAAATTTTCAGCTGACAAAAGACAGAAAGACATGAAAGGGATTTTGATTGATGGTGCTGAAAAACAACATATCAAATTATTTTAAATGCCTATCAAACACTAGCTTTTTAAATTCTATTCTCCTGCAAGGAGCTGGTTTTGTTTGCTCTAGAGGATAATCAATGCTTTAGCTACCTGGCAGAAAATAAATTTGGACTTTTTCATATTCTTTCTACATTATTTCCCTATATCAGGGAAAAATCACTTCTGCCATTGATTATATTACAGTATCAGTAATGTTATCTCAATATACATTTCTTAATATATGTTCATGTTAAATTCAATCCACTTAAGAGTCAATAGCTTGAGGAAGGATAAATGCATTGGAGAACATTGCAGGTGTCCAAAGACACAGCTCCCTTAGGGAAATGAGCAGCAGTTTGAGAATTGCTGTGCCTGCTCGTGTAAATATAGAAACCATCAAAAAGTTAGGGATACATCAAAGCTCTGACAAAACTTTATTTGACTAAAGAGAAGTATAATCAAATCTTCACAATCTGCATTTATGTGGCTGTTGTTGGCCATTTAATGACATGTTAACCAAGTACAGCTGACTAAAACGTCACTAATTGGTCAAACATATATAGCCTGTATCTCAGTGCAGTTTAATATAACATTTAAAAGCACATGTGTTTTGTATCTGTCTTCAGAAGCTGTGTGTGAAGGTTGCATGTAGGTTACAGCACTGTACAGCTCTAAAGTTTGTGGAGGTGTCACAGAAGTGAACAAAGTATGATACAGGCCCTGTCATGTGAAATTTTCAAACAGAAATTACTTTTTATACATTATACATATTCAAAATTAGTTGAAAAAGTTTCAGGTTTGACCTCTGTGTTGCGCTGACACAAGCTGGCCATACAGGCTAGCTAGCCCTACAAGGAACTACAAGCAGCATATAAAATCTTTTGAAATTAGGAAAATGAGATAATAGTAGTCTCCAGAAACAAAAAACCACAAATGACTAAAAGGATTGTGTTACCTAATACAAGACACACTTGAGATTGCCCAAGCCTTTTCAAGACCAGAGTGGGTTGCTGCCCTGTGGCTCAAGGAATATCCCTGCCAAATCCTTCTCTCTGAACTCTCCTGCATGTATAGGAGACTCCAGTCTGTGCCATGTGTGGGAGACAAAATTTACAAGTGAGAAAATTAATTCCAAAATATTATCCTGGCTTTCTGGCAGTGAGCCTGTCATACAGGCAAGAGTTCAGGGCAGTGCTCTCGTCCCCAGTCATGTGTTTTCTTTTAAGTCCCATAAGAAATTGGATATTAGTGTCTTAAAGAATTTCCACCACTGAGACAAAAGTCAACATGATTGTAGTAGTTGATATGAACTTGAGCTCATCTTTACAGCTATTGACTTAGAAAAAAAAATCATAATTAATAGTAATATGCCATAGATGACAGCAGTGCCAAAGCTAGTCAATGTTTTTTTTTTTAAATATGATCAACTTAAAACTAATAAACCCTAACAAACTCTGACATTCTTCTTACCAGCTTGCTAGAGTTTCGAATAATAGCCAAGTGCCTCTGTGAGAGGAATAGCAAAGTTTTTTTGGAAGGCTTTTTTTGTTTTTTATCTGAGGATGAAAGACACTGGTGACACTCTTAAGAACACTGAGTTGCTTGTCCTTAATGAATGTTTGCTAGAACAAACCCTTCCACTTGGCCACCTTCCTGTAAGTCTGGAGGGACCATGTGGGAGTGAAGGTGTGTTTGACATTTAGTGTCACCGTGACGGGCCAGTGAAGTTGCCTTTTTCTAACTAGTGGAGAAAATGTGTTTCTCGGAGTTAGTTCACTCACTGTTACCATATGTAGAAGAGAAATGATGGGGTGCTAACACTGTGGGGAAGCTTGGAAAATCCTCTGAAAACTGAAATAGGAGACTATCTTAGGCATTTCCTTCACCTCTGTCTTTTAGGCGTTTTCTCTTCCCATCTGCTCAGTCTACAATTGCTTCTGTGTTCTGCCTTCTACATTGCTTATTTTGGGCTTCTGCTGGAAACTGTCTTGAAACTAGAAAGGTGTTTGTTTTAAGCTAGACAAAACAGTGGAAATATATGACTCTAGAGTGACAGGAAAAGAAATAACTATTTCAATTTGGAGTTTTCCAATTTGTAGCTTCCATTCTTTTCCATAAGTTAAAGATGTATTAAGAAAGATTTAGAGATATGTTTTAAAATGTACAATTTTATGCCTCTGTTCTCATAGAAGACAAAGAGAAATCACCACTGACATTAATGGGAAAAAAGTAGAAATATTATTCTCTTAAACAAAGACATTTTAAATTTCTGCTTTTTGGCACTGAGGAAGAGAAACACAAAAAGGAAATGGCCACAAACACATTACTGTTATTATGATCATAGTTATAATTGCTAGGCATATTTTTGATTTCTGTACTTCTGGTTATCTTGGAGATAACCTCTCAGTATGTTAGCAGATCAATCCCTGAAGCAACAGATTTTCTGCAAAAGCAGTGAAATGGAGAGATTACTCCTCACAGAAAGGGAGGAATGACAAAAGACAAAAGCCTTTCATAGAAAATCACAATAAAATGGATGTTAACATCCCCCTTGGCCAGTTCTATGTCCCTTAACCTTATTTTTCCCCAACATGCTTTCTCTCCCTCCTCCCATGGCTACTTTATACCAGCAGAACAACAACTCCTTTCTTCTTCAGGGTAAAAATGTCATTTATACAGTTGGAAGGAAACTGCTTCTTCTCACAGCTGAAATTTCAATGACATTTTAAATCTGTAAAGTATTGGTACATAACATTTACAGCCATAGTGTGCCATGGGCAATTTAACAACTTATTTACTATCCCTCCAAGCTAAATGTGCAAAGCTTTTAAATGTATAAGGAACAATGTATCGAGGCCCCCAAAATGCCAGTTTGTTTCAAAGAATTGCATTTATATTAATTACATGATAAAGTACAAAGGAGAGCTTAGCTGTGTTCCCCACAGTGTTTGTCAGGAAGTGGTGGTCTCCCAACATCTCACATTGTGGAAAACATTTAGGGTTCACACAGAACAATTTGGTCATATCTCCAAGGGCCCCAGCATTTATCTTCTATAGAAGCAATGCCCATTTTCTTCTTCTGAGGCCATTTCACTGAGTTTGGATGGATAGGATTTGTTCTTTCTTGAAAGAGAATGATGCTGACTGGATCCAGAGGTGGGTAAAGCAGATAGATCTGTGTTAGCTGAGCATTACTGACTTCAGCCCTGCTGAGCATCAGAGCTACTTGGAGAGGATGGTAAAGGATCAGTGCTGTTCCCATACCCAAGCTGGTGTATACAATGCCACACCATGGGCTGCAGATGAATAGGTTTTCTTGGGAGGATGTCCAGCAATTATCCCTTAACTCTTGGAAGGAGATTGTCTGTGCAGATTTTACCAGCTTGGTCCAACCAGAAACACCTAGGAATCATTGTTTAAAAACATGACAAGATCTTATGACTTCTCTTTTGCTCTACTGTTTTGAACACAACATCAAGATATATCATTAACTAGCTGGTCACACGGAAATACTTGGATTATTCTCCTGTCTTTCTCAAGGATGTGCATGGAAATTATCAACTGTTTCCCTGCTCAGACAGTAAGACCTGTTTTCTCTTTTGTGTTTGCACAGCTTCCAGCACAACACTGTAACCACAACATTGGTTGTAAAACTAAATCTGACAGAAGACAAAAGTTATACATGCTTAGAAATACAGAGACATTAAATGATATACCATCTTGTAGGTGAAAATGTTGCCTTTAGAGAGATGAATTATTTTCTCCTTTATTTTTCACCTTTGGAAAACTATTTTGTCCATAAGCACATTGCATCTTTCTCAAACATCTGGTGAATGTCTTTTAAGGATGGCCTAAAATTGCAGAATGGAGAAATATAAATAGCATAATTATGGCTTTATTTTGGTCAGCTCATGAAATTGAAGGATTAGCTGTACAGGCCAGCTGTTAGTCAGGGAGGTGGCCTCAGGTCAGAAGGTTATTCTCTTGACTGCAAAGAAGATCCCTGGACTAAAAAGAAGAAAGCTTCAGATAGTAACAAAATGATGTTTTAGCTTAGTCTCTTAAGAAAAGAGAGTTTGTAGGTAAACTTATGTATACCTACACATTTTGTCTCATCCCCTTCCCCAGAACACCTTTTGAATCCATTTGTCAAAGTCAGTGCAATTTGACCGTTACCTGAAGTTCTGAGAGATATTTTGTTCCTTCATGTGTTAAGGCAGCTAAGTAAAGTAGGAGACTGTATTTGTTTTCCACCGAGTGAAAGACTTTACTAGAGGCTTAAATTCACCAGAAAGGGTGAGACATAATGAAAATGCCTATTAAAGGGAGAACTTTTACCAAAGCTCACCCTAGAGACTCCAGCTGTGAAGGAGTCATCAAGAAGAAAACAGATTTACTAAGTAATAAATTTTATTGTAATGCAGATGCAGTACTACCGATAAGAAGTTTATGTGAAATATGCATTGGTGTGTATACAGAGATGGGTGTAGTTTGTTGTGATCTGGCTCTACCTGTCCTTTGAGCTGACAAGGTAGCCCCAGAGCAAAAGTGTGCTAACCATGTTAATGCAGAGATTTGTCTGAGCTGATGTCTGCCTTCCAGCAAGCTCTTTATCATCTCAAACGCAGAATGATATTACATTTGAACTACATGGGAAGAGAAGGTGAATGCTCAGAAAACAATACCAACAGACACTGTAATCAAAGCTTTCTGCATTTCAGTTTAATGGGGTTCCTTAACCACAGCTTCCTTAGTGGCTTATGTTGAGTAGACCCTTTATCCTGCTGTAGGAAAAGGATGATACTTAAATCAGGAATTGTGTGAGAAATGAAAACAATAAAAATGAGCATTTGGGTTTTTTTCTTTGAAAATTGTGGTGTCTAACAAGGGGAGAGTTTGGGCTGAAATACTGCTTCCTGTCAGGCAAGAATTTTTCTATCCCTCTTCCTCCTCTCCCTTCTGAACTGTCCCCATAAAGATTCCTCTCTTTCTTGAGTGTTACTTTGCTCACTCACCTTCCCCTTCCTCTGGTCTCCTCAAGTCGGAGCTTCCTGGAGCTAACTTTCCTGAGAGGCAACTGCACTCAACAGCTAATTCCATCTATTTGTCGTCTGGTTTTTGTTTCTCCTGGAGCCATTCCCATTTATCATCATCTTCCATTCTTTGTGTCTAAAGTGGCCTTGTGGGACATTCTCATCAGGTGAGCCCTGTACATCTCTTCCATACTGCTTTTGCAGTGGTGACTCTGCTCCAAGATCTACACAAGTACAGGGTGAGACTCTGGCTAATCCCATAACTGCATGACATCGTGTTCATGACCTCACATACTGTGGTGATATGTGTGCTGGGAGCAGGGGGTGAGATCTGGAGGAGGCAGAAAACACCTCTTCTCTCTGGAAAACAGGTTGAAGGAGCAGCAGGAGGAGCCACCAGATTTGGCTTGAAGCTAGAACTGAGAGTCCTAGATCTCTTCCTACCTCCACAGCAGCCAAAGTTTTTTTCTGCTGAATTTTCTCTATAAGAACATGTTTTTACCTGTTTCACCAACATTGCTTTGATGCACAGTGCACATAAATTGTGTAATAGCATAAAACCTTCAGTTAAAAAAAACCAACGAAATCCAAAACAAAACAAAAAAAAAAACACAACCCCCCCAAACACCTGAGCTAGATCTGTCAAATTTAGTGACTTTGATCCTTGAACAAGGCACTCAAAGTCAGATGCCTGAAGTTAAGTATCTAAAATAAATATGTGGTTGGCTCATTAAAAGTTTGGAGCACCTTTCAGTGCTGCTGAAAATCAAACACAAAAGCCAGCCAGAAACAATGCTTGTCAATCCACCAGAAAAAGAGGAAAAAACCCCCACCAAATCAAGCAACCAACAACCCATCACCCAATTTATACAGATCATCAGACTACAGCCCTAAAAAATTATATATTTACATTTATCACTGCAATCTAAAATATGGAAGGCCATTAAAGTAGTAAAACAGCAAACTAGAGAAATAGTATACAGGTTCACAGGAAAATGGAATTCATTTACATCTACTGAGCTTATCTGTGATCGTGAAGGAGATTATAGATTTTAAACTTTACCTTACTTACCAGGCATGCAGAAAAGTCCAGGTGTTAGTGGAAGAAAATGTGGATGTTTGTGAATTCTTTCTTCTGCTCTCCAGACCCTTGAGGCAGTTTTTACTTTAAAAACAAAAAAGTAAAATCCCCCTTTAGCTCAGGAAGGGAGGTTGCTTGAGACTGTCCCTGAGGGGGTAGTGCCATGCATATCTGAATGACAGATTCCTGGAAAATGAGATACATGAATATCCACACTCCCTCTCTCCAAGAGGGCAGAAAGGTGGGAGAGTTGACAGAATACAACAGGACCCTTTTCATGGGATTATCTCAAAGTTCACTATTAAAACTATCTTCTTTTCTTTTGAGGGTTTGCTGGGGGCTTTGTTGTTGTTCCTTTTCATAATGATTAAGAGGTTAAGAGGGTTTTCTATCACTACCAAAAAAGAACAGATTTGCAGAGACTCTGAAAGCCACTAAACCTGAAGGTGACACACATAAAGACAGGCAGTTTCATGAGCTTGGGTTGTGCTTGGATCAGGATTGTCCAACTGAAGTGAATAGCATTCCTGCAAGACAAGAGTCTGTCCCTGTGTTTTCATGGGCACTCAGGGAAGAATAAAAATTCTTGGCATAACCTACAGAAAGTTGAAAGAACAGAAACAGAATTAGGAAATCATGTCCTCTGTGTGGAGGTGAGGTACATTTCAGCTATCTGGGGGCTAGACATTGAGTTTAAACCAGCCATGTCAATATTCTGTAGTTCATGAAGAGGCAGGCACCTACAAAGGACAATCCATCTTCTCCAAGGACAGATGTATATGAAGGATGAAGAGGAAGTCTGTCTTTCATCAGAGACTACTGGGTGAGCCCAGATGATGCGCTGAGGCCAGATGCCTAACCTTTAGACAGCTGATGATAAAGAAGATGAATCTGTGACTTTATCAGAAGATGAGAGGTGATTGTACTGCTGTGTGACCTGACAAAGTGGTTTCTGAAGAATACGTGCTATCAATTTTTTTGAAATCAAGCTCTTTTCTCTTCTGATAAGAAAAGCACATCAATATTTGATACTTAATTCTCTATACAGTCTTTCCATGAGTTTCTCCATTAATTTTGGAGAATGACTTTTCTGACAGCAGGGAACTGGAATGTGTCTAGCAAAAACTCCTTAGAAAGGATGAGAGAAGGGAGGACCATAAAAGACATAAGCTTGCTTTTAAATGACATGACACTAAATAACTGTGGCCTTAAGGATCAGGGTGTTATACTGTTGCTCTGAAGTCTCAGTTTTTTAAAGTATTTTACAGGACATGGAAATAATAGAATCATAGATTATGTTGAGTTGGAAGGTACCCACCAGGATCATCAAGTTCAACTCCTGGCTCTGCATAGGAAAATGCAAGAGTCACAACATGTGCCCGAGAGCATTGTCCAAATATTGCTAGAACTCAGACAGGCTTGGTACTGTGACCACTTGCCTTGGAACTGTGTTTCAGTGCCCTCTGAGTGAAAAACCCTTTCCTGATATCTAACCTAAATCTCCACTGGCTCAGCTTCATTCTGTTTCCTTGAGTCCTGTCACTGGTCGTGAGAGTGAAGAGAATGATGTTTAGCAGTGCTTCATGCAGTCACTGGAATGGATAATTGGGATCAAGGCCCTTATTGACCCCAAAACAGTTCTAATGGACAACAGAACATATCAAGCACTAGAAAGCTTTCTACCATAACCCTAATACAGCTTCAAAGCTAAATCTAAGAATTAAAGAATCATAGTATCATAGAATGGCTTGGGTTGGAGGGGACCAGAAAGATCACCCAATTCCAACTTCCTGCTGTGGGCAGGAACAACTTTCACTAAACTAGTTTGCTCAAAGCCCCACTTTAAGGGATGGGGCAGCAGCGGTTTCTCTGGACAACCTGTTCCAGTGCCTTATCACCCTCAAAATAAAGAATTTCTTCCCAATATCTAATAGAAACCTACTATTTTTCAGTTTGGAGCCATGCTGCCTTGTTCTGCCATGACATGCTCTTGTCTCTCCCCATCTTCCTTGTAGGCTCCCTTCAGGTACTAGAAGGCTAAAGTCTTCTCTTTCTCAGACTGAACAATCCCAATTGTCTTAGCTTTTCTCACAGGAGAGGTGCTCCATTCCTCTAATAAATCATCTTGGTGGCTTCCTCTGAGTTTGCTCAAACTGGTAGATGTCCTTCCTGTGCTGGGGACCCCAGAGCTGGATGCTTAAGAAGGGGAATGATACAGGCACCTTGAACTACCTAAAAATCCCTTTACTTGTTCATACAGTTTAAAGATTCGTATATGTAGGTCATAAAACCACCCTAAGCCACCCAAACATCACACCTTAGTGCTTCTTCCCTATACAAAGCATCATCTTGCAGCTATGCATAACCTTCTAGTGGACTTCTCTGAAAGGCTTATTTCTTAGGGCATTTAACACACACGGACAAACTCATTCCATCACCCAGGACAGCCGAGTTAGCCCTGGTAACAATAACACCTCCTTGTTGACTACTTATGTAAACAGAGGGGTGAACCTCTGAGTCCTGAGCCACTCACATGAGCCATCCCTGCTGAATTTGCAACACCATACTAGCTAGCCACAGGGCTCCCTGATAATGACAGTACTGCTAGATAACATAAAAATACAGGAGTGAATGAACCAGATACTGGTTTAAATCATCCTGGACACTTTTCGGCTTAGCACAGGAGAAGGTCCTGAGCTTTGGTCCAGCAAGAAGTAGAAGGTGACAGTCAAGTATCAGTTCTCTCTGCATACAAACCTGTGCTCCTATTTCTCTAAGGTAGTTGTAAATGATTCACCTGGGACACAATGTTTTTTAAGGTACTTCATTCTCCCCAAACTTTCTGCTGGACAATTTAATCTCTGCTGTACTAAGACACTTTTAATTTCCTCTGCAGGGAGTCAGGATGTCTAAAAATTAAGCACTTTTGCATTTAACTTGCAAACAATGCAGCCTTTCACTGGGCCTAGCCCTTTCCCTATAAATCTTGTTAGTAAAGGAGAGGAACTGACCTGTCAGTATCTAAGCCATCTACAGCTACTTACAGATATAACCAGGCAGGTGTGGTGCAGTTTTGTGTTTCCTCCTCTATGCCTGCAGCCATATTATTCTTTACAGGAGACAGACAGGAAATTTATAGCCACGCAATTATTGAATAAGCTGCAATGAGTCCTGGGGAAGCCTCTGTATAAAGGAATCCCTTCAGGAAGAGAAAATTCCATTTAGTTTTCATGCTATTCTTCTGCATTGATAATCAAAGCAAATGTATCTACAGTAACATCCTGCCTGTTAATTTACTTGGGAGTGCTTTCATTTTCCTACCTGTGGTGGAGGGGAATGTCAAAGCTGCACTAAATTTGTTGATTCTCATTTATCTGTTTGACAAAGTAAATTCAGTTTCTACAGAATATATCCCATCAAACATGATTAGTCTCATTATAAATAACTGAAATAGCTACAGTTGTCATAATTAACATATTTCATTATATTTTTTTCTCCAGCTGGGGCACCAAAACCTGTTCAATTCAAAGGACAGGGACTGTGACTTCATGAGCCAATAAAAGTATTTTTGACACTTTTTACATGATAAAAAATTCTGCAGTCACATGAAGCAAAACACTGATCTGTGTTTCTGGTTTACTCACTGTGCTGATCACTTTGCTAATTTAAGCTTGTTCCAAAAAAATGTGATTTTCTAACTTATTTCCAGGAGGTCAACTACTAGCTCTGCTCCTGCTGCTGGCATCAAAATGGAATTAGATACTATATGATTGTATGTCCCTACCTGACCTTATGCATCCTTGTGTCACCTACCTGGACTGGAGGAGTCAGCTGGACCCAGGTCATGACTATAGCAGCCATCTGCACAGAGGGGCAGTGAATACAGTCAAAGACAGTTTGGACCTTTTCTTATAAATACAGTACACATAAATGGATTTTTTTTTCACAAATGTGTATTCAAGGAAATTGTTCTCAGAAAATTTTCTTTTAACATTCTGTAAATAAAAAAACCAACCAACAAACACCAATTTTAGAATAAATAAATTCTGGGCTATAAATTCAGCTAGTAAAACAGATGGCAAAAATTAGTCCTTGTAATCAAAATACACACACATGATACTTTCAGAACATTTTCACTGTCCCAACTTGTATTTATTTACTGGTACTAAAAAAGTTGGAGATCTACTTTTTTCATCCTGATCTGTGAAAGAGGCTGTTTGATATGTTTGTTTACATTTTTCAAAAAGTCCAAATCTTACAGTTTGAGGAAAACATCCTCTCTCTCAGCATAGCACTCCCCACTGACTTTAAAAGCCTGTCAAACATCTTTCTGTAGTTCTGATTTATTGAAGCCATGCCAAAGGTGGATAACACAACTCTGTGCTTACTTGACCAATTCAAATGGGGTGTTTATGGGCAGACACTGTGGCCTAGAGGATGTTATCGCTTTCCCACCCCCTGCCAGCATGGAATCTGACACTTCTCACTTCGTTGATGTTTTCTTCTCCCTTGCCCCTGGCTGTGGCTAAGTGATTGTTTATGGCAGATACTTTAAATCATTATCACCTCCTGGGCTTTTGAGCATGGCTACACAATCTGCTGTTGCATCAAGGAAACTCTTCTCTCAGTACAAAAAAAGGCCAAATGTTTATCTGGTGAGCTGATAGTCAAAGTGTCTCCTCTAATATTTAAAAACAAACAGCACTGTCCCTGCTCGGCCGCAATGAGCACCGGCTGGCTGAAGCTGAGCAGTATTCCTGACAATCCACAGCGCACGACAAAGGACTACTTGGTTAGCTATTTGCTGTTTGTTTCCAAAACATTAAAACAATATTCAGGGAACTGGGAGGATGATAGAATACATGAATAAGCTTCACAAAATATTGCTGTGTTTAGAGCACTGCCTTACCACTTTAAACCCTGGTTTGTAGTGTGGTGGTGCCACCGTATCAAGGAGAGATTTGCTGGTGACCATCCAGCAGCAACTCCACCAGACAGCTGGGCAGGGCACCAGGATGTGCTGGGGGCACCAGGAAGGTCACGACCTCTCTGCCCAAGTTGGGAAAGCAAAGCTTGTTGTCGCTCCCAGGGGAAAGATTTGAGTATGAGGGCTGTGATTACTGATTGCCAGCCAACCATGTCCTGGGCTGCATCAAAAGAAGTTATTCTCCCCCTCTGCTCTGTTCTTCTGAGACCTCACCTGGAACACTGTGTTCAGCTCTAGGGACCCCAACATGAGAAGGACATGGACTGGCTGAAGTGAGTCCAGAGGAGGCCTCAAAGATGCTCAAAGGACTGGAGCACCTTTCCTGTGAAGACAAGCTGAAAGAGTTGTGTTTGTTGAGCCTGGAGAAGGGAAAGACCTTTTAGCAACTTCCAGTGTGTAAAGGGACTACAAGAGAGCTGGAGAATGACTCTTTACAAGGGCATATAGTGATAGGACAAGGGGGAATGAATTTAAACTGAAAGTACATTTAGATAGATATTATGCAGAAATTCTTGACTGTGAGAGTGGTGAGACTGGCACAGGTTGCCCAGAGAAGCTGTGGCTGCTCCATCCTTGGAAGTGTTCAAGACCAGACTGGATGAGGCTTTGAGCAGCCTGGTCTGGTAGAGGGTGTCCCTGCCCATGGCCGTAGGGTTGGAATGATATGGTCTTTAAGATCCCTTCCAACACAAACCATTCTATGACTTATTTTATTAAAACAACCCCTCCCTGACTCATCAGTCACTCCAATTATGACCCTTTCATGTCCCTGGGATGAAGTCATCTTCAGGAATGTTTTCCACAAACCCTTGCAGGTTCTTGCCTTCTTTGATTACGCCTGTCAGCCTCTTAGTTATCATCCTCAAGTCAGCAACATTTAGCCTTTTTAAGGGGTTGAAAGAGCTTTGGCATGTTCAGTCAACTGCCATAGCAAACCTTGCAGCTCACTAAGAGTTTCTAGTAGTTGTCAAGTAGTTTGTTGGCAGAGGAGAGTTCAAAGCAAGCAATGGAAGGAACCCCCTCAGCTGATTGGTAATAATTAAAGAGCTCCTCTTACACACTGAGGCCCGGGTATATTCTGGAAAGGTTCTATTTTTAAAGGGATTTGAAAACAAAAATCTCACCTATTGAAAGTGCTCAAGTGTGTGCTGAATGGAAATTAGCCCAAGTTTCCAAGTCTTAGACCTTTTAGAACACTTGTTACTAAGCGAATGAGAAAAAAGCTGTCAAATATTACTGTATAGAACTCTAAAATGAGAGTTCATTTTAGAATCCATATGGAATTTCATACTGGAATCAAAGTTTAATGATTTGCTTGATAAGGAACTGGTGTTATTGTAGGAGTAGTTGTATAAGCTTAAATTCTCGTTCAAAGTAAGTTTCTCAGAGCTTTGTCACTGACTAGAGGTTTTTTGAGCTTTTTTCTGAAGAAGTGAATGCAGAGAGAAGGGACGAATAGGGGACAGTGATTAGGAAAGAAATAAACAGGTTTCATGGATATGGCCATTCTTCAAAGGGAAGCTTGCTGTCCAAAAACATTAACATCAACAGAAGTGTAATGGGTTTACATTTCTGGTTAACCATACAACACAGCTGTTACTTCATGTCACTGTTCAATATACTGCAGGTTTAGTGCATAAAATCACTCTGACATCTAAACTAATCCAAAACATGGTAGCAGGAGTAAACCTAACTAAATAAAGAAATCCTGATTGTGGCTTTGAAAAATTCCTACTGTTGTACTGCATTGAAAATGTCCAGGGTTGTCAGCACAGCCAAGGCTGTCTCTCAGCATGGGTACCTAAGAAATGTTTTG
This sequence comes from Myrmophylax atrothorax, assembly GCA_026770055.1. Taxonomy (NCBI): domain Eukaryota; kingdom Metazoa; phylum Chordata; class Aves; order Passeriformes; family Thamnophilidae; genus Myrmophylax; species Myrmophylax atrothorax. The sequence goes on from JAOXXN010000265.1 coordinate 6,653,280, forward strand.
AACAGCTAAGGGAGCTGCAGCTACAGTTCAAGACAGAGACACAGTAGCTGTTTTGTTCTTTCTATTATATTACTCCTTTCACAGTAATTGCCTGACAAAGACAGTTGTGGGGAACAGCATAGGAGCATTTTTGTTGACTTTGCCCCTGTGAGCATGAATTAAAGGAATATCTCTCTGTGCAGAGCAGCAGTTAAAATGTAGCATTGTTTTCTGACCTGGGCTATCAAGGACCAGACATGGACTATAATAACCTAATGAGATTTACATTTTAAACATTCAAAGAGAGCATGAGTCTGGTCCTTTCTTTATTCTCTTGGCTTTGCATTTAGTAACCTCTCCATATTGAATACTTACCTTTGCACTCATGTCTTTCAGCCAGTATTCCTGCTGTGGTAGCTACATCCCCAACACAACCCACCAAGTTAAGACTGAAAAAGGACATTTAATCACCCAGCTCAAAACTTTGTAAATCTGACCTGAGCAACCACATTTTCTCTCATTTAATTCACTCTGACTTATTCCTGGATAGATTTCATTCTCCTTGCTTTGGCCAAGCTGCCTAAGCATTATTCTGCATATTTATTTCTCATGGTTTTATAAATAAACTTATTTTCTGCCTCACTGCAGTCTCCAACACAGCCTCACATCATCTTTTTTCTTGCCCAGTGTTGTCTGTAGTTTTCCTTTCTAGCTCATCTGATCGATGTTTATCCAGCTTTGCTTCCTCTTTCCACTGCCTCAAAATTCTGTGTAGGTCATTCCTTTTTGTCTTGCTTTGCTCATCTCTCCCTTTAATAACCTCAGGATATAAATGATTCCTTTAAAGCAGATTACTTTTACTTACCCTTTTGCCTCAGCAATTCCAGATCGGATAGTCAGTATGAAGTTATGTTTCTGATACCTCCCTTTCAACATTCTAGTGTCAGTTCAAACTTCAATGTTGCTAAGGAGATATAAGTACCAATTCTTCTTGGCATCTCTTCTGCTCACTTTTCTCCTCAGCTGCTGGGAACTTCACTTCAAGATCACATTCTTGAAGTAATTTTACTTTGTCTTGTCTCTCATGCTTCCAGTCTTCCAGTAATTTCTATCATCTTCTTATTCAATAGTGTCAAATTTTTTTCTCTTCAAACTTTTGTTGTTCTCCTGTTAGTCTTCCACACACCTGTGTTATCTCTTGCCTCAATGTAGACTTTAGGTTTTCAGTTTTATCTAGAGTTGTAGATATAATGTTTGTCCACTCCTTGCTTACAATGTCTTCTGAGGATCAAAATATTTTTCACTATTAGAGTGTCATCACTGTCAGGTTCTTGTCCAATTTGGTTTTTAATTCCAGTGTCTGAACAAAACTTTTAAAAAATGAGCCGATACTAATTTTAAAACTTTTCTTCACCCAAGGTTTTTCCCCCTGGGCATTAAAAATAAATGCAAAAGGCTAATTGCAGACTGGGGTGAGAAGAAAACATGTTACAACATGTTCTTTGCTGAATAGACCAAAGTTATGTAGGATTTTAAACATCTTGAATCAAATATTTAATACTTGAAACACACCAAGAGATTTAGAACATTATTTTTTGCCAGCAACTCTAGTTTGAGAATTTTCTTCCATAAACTCTTCAGGCTATAACTCCTTAGTCACTGCTGCTTGTTAAAAGGTTTTAATACCACAGTGGTGTGGAAAGGAACATCAGCTGTGCATCTCTGGGGAACACCTTTCATACCATCTTAGATCATAATCCAAAATGAGCTGTTGATCTCACCAGTTCTCATTTGTTTGCAGTATAAAACCACCACATGGTTTGGCACAGAAAGAATTCCCTGTCCAGGGAAAACTGTGGCTTTTGAAGGGTGTAGCAGGTTTAGTATATAACTAAACACAAGGAATACACCAAAACCAGTGTTATTCAAGCACTGAACTAGTTTGCACATGGAAAGAATATGATATTTGTGTTTTCTACCATCAGCTACCTTCCTGGCTTGAAGATTTTTCCTTCTCTCTTAATTTTGTGATCCTTTCTAATGAAGGGTTTCTTATTTCTTACCAGTATTGTGGAAACAGTCTAGTCAGAGTATCTATGAGTTTGTTGTCTAGATGTTTGCATCATTTAGTAGTACACACAGCTGACACTGTTTTAGCCGTTCAACTCAAATTAAACCTTCCTTACCCAGCAAACAAACCTGACCCGAAAGATAGTAACACCTTGGTCTGTTGCATGGCCTCTCATTATTTTCTGAAATTAATGTTAGATGAATAGGGTGTTGGAAAAGGTTGTTTTGGCTTTTGTGCACATGAAACTTGACTCTGCCCAGAACTGTTGCATGCTAATTAACTCTTCACTATTGAAAGTCAACATACAATTACACCTTATATGTCAGTGTTCAAATTTTAAGAAGGAAGTGTTCAATTAGCATTGTCAAATGAAATTGTAGACAGTCACTCTATAGAAGGAACCTTTTGTTGATTTAGAGTCAAGTGGTGTCAAAGGCACAGCAGGAAATTGCTATTAGTCAATCTGGGCTTTTTCAACATTCAGCCCTATATCCCATAATCATCAGCTTCTGAAGGAGAGCAATTTAGGTAGCAAGTCAATCACATCTGTAACTGTGGCCAACCCATCTATGGCATGCATCCACAGATGGGATGAAGATTGCTTACACATTCCAGCTCCTGGACCTACTCCTTGACTCTACTTTTTCAGATGTGTCAAACACCATTGCGACACTGCTGTTATCTTGGAGGCAAGAGATTACTTGCTTATCTTTAAAGTTACAACAGCTGTTTCATTTTATGAAGCCTATATTGCAAATATTCTAGGTCGCATTTGGTAATTGATATTTATTGTCATGTTCAGGAGATGAAATTGTTAAAAGTGGAGATTAATATTCAGAAGGAAAACTGAGTCATATGGAATGTTTTTAAGCACATTCATAAAGATGTGTTGAGTATAAACCCACAATTCACTTCCAAAAAAGTCATTATTGGAGCCATGTGTCATGTTCGTTCCATTTTTCCACCCCACAAGTGATGCTCTGTGCTGTGGCTGCACGCAGCAATCATGAAGTTGTAAGTTCTAGCTGACATTGTGCAGCAGCTGTACCATGGCGGGGGAATGGACTTCATTCAGCTGTGAGGGAATTTAGCTCACAAACACATCTTTTGTAGAAAAACCTTATAGAATTAATGGAATGAAAACTTTAGATGATGGTGCTTAGAGTGGACTGTGCCCTTGTTGAATAGAAATTGCAGCTTTTTTAGTTTAAACTAAGAAATGGTTAGCTTCAGCATTGAAAGGTGCAATAAGGATACATTTAGTTTCTCTTGGAAGTTCAGGTTAGTTCTAAGATCAAGGATTAGAAGTAAACAAACTGATTAGTTAAACCCAAACCTGCTGATAAAATGTACCTTGATATTTTCACTGTTTCTCTCATTTTCATTTGTATATGTGTGAAATGATTCAGCTCAGATGCCATTTCTATAACTTTCAAATTGAATTGGGCAATTGCAGAAAATAGTATAAATAATAAATACTTTCTTTAAAAACATAGTTTATCTAGAGAGGAAACTTTGCTGTGGATGAGTAGATACTTATGGGTAGAAATAAATATCATGAGGTAAATGTTAATTCAAAACAGCGCTCATTGTGTATTTATTGCCTAAAGAAGGCACATCAAGAGATATGCTAAATATTCCTTTTGGCTGTAGATACAGATTAGCATAAAAAATTGAGTATGCTCCTTGCAATCAAATGCCTTAATGAGGTTTAGCAAGGCTGCCAAATAAATTCCCTTATTTTAAACTTGCTATTTTTTTCATATGAATTTGCTTTTACATTGGTTTGAATCTAAAGCCAGGCTAATTTTGGAAAAAAAAATGTCCAGTAATATTGAAAGGACTAATATATAGGGTGGTGGAGGCATAATTCAGCTGACAGATGGAACAAATTGTGTTATGCTGGTCTGTACTTGTCCATTGCAAAATCATCCCTGGCTCAAACAGTTCAGTCTTCACAGAGTACTTTTCAGTTGTCATTTATCAGAAGACCATGTATTCTTACCTTGAATAGCCATAAAAATCAGTTTAAATGTCTGAAAGTAGCTGTTCAGTTATAAATTAAGTTCAATCTACTTCAAATGACTCAATTGCAAATCCGTGATAACAGAATAATTGATAGTATGTCACATTACTGATGAGATAATATCATTACTGATCAGCATTTTAGTAACACAGCAAACTTCATGATTACTTCTCTACTGGTGACCTAACATCCCTTTTCTGAAAGAGTAATAAATATTTCACCTTAGAAGATAAACCACACAAAAATTAACCATTTTAAAGGAAGCTGAAGCCATATTTCCATATTTTATGTCATGCAAGCTTTGATTATATTATGAACAGTCAGCAGTTTTCCTAATTGGTAGAAATACAGCTGTTTGCAGTAGAGTAGAAAACTGGTTATTTGATTTTTATAACTTTAAAATAAGAGTTTACTAGATATTAGCTGGGTGTAACGTCCCCTACAGATGAGGTCAGAATAATGATACAGATGTATTAGTATTCTTAAAAAGACATAAAATTGAAAAGTCTGATGGGAAAATTCAGAACTTTAGGAGAAGTTTTATTCCAAATCTGAACCAAATCCAGAAAGTCTGAAGTTTCTCCTGGAAAACAAAATTCCAAAGACTCTGCCAAAGTTTCTGACATTGAGGGTTTAGCTGCTACCCTGACTTAGGCAGACCTTGATAGTGCTGAAGGAAGCAAGGGTTGGTAGTCTGGGGAAGAAAGATTTCCCTGCATCTAGATAAGAAGCCCAGAAGACAAAGAAAGCCAGAGAGCTCTCCCACAATTACAGATTTAGGACACAGACCTGAAAAGTTTTCCATCTATTTGCAGAGCAAGCTTGTTGCAGTGTATAAAGTCTTGTGAACCCAGGAGATGCCAGAGCAAGCAGTCTGGGGGAAAGGAAAATATACTACTGGTAAGTTATCAGGCAAGTAGGATATACTCATGATCAGGTTTTAGGTTATCCACCTTTTGTGATCCAAGTCCCCTGTGACCAAGGTATTAAAAAAAATATATATAGAGAGAGATAAATTAAATATTTATCAGACTATATTATATAAAATATTATATAAATAAAGATTCATAGATATCCATATGATATCCTGGGAAGAAAAAGGGTCTACAGGAATCCAAATGAAAAATATCTACTGAATATTTTCTGTTTCAGACCTTTTCCCTTGATACTTCCTGAGAAAAAACTGTAAGAACCTAAGTTATGAATTTTTAATTTTTCTCTCAGCTGATGAAAATAAATAAAGGTTGTTAACTTAGGTATCACATGGAACACATACAAAGGCAGACAGGACAAAGAAATAATTCAAGGGCTTGCTCAGGTGTTATTAAGTAGGGCTTGAGAATTAGAATGTGGTAGTGTTTTTTCATGCTGATTTTTTACAATGTGGGTAAAGGATGATAAATGTTTTTCTGGCTGTTTATAGTAATTAGCTGGAGATCTCTGCATCTGATAAACTCACCTCCCTCTACTGCAAATAAGTAGAGCCATAAATCTATTATTTTCCCCTTTTTTTTCCATTTATGGAATATAGAATTTTATATTAGTGTGCAGTTAATTCCTGGTATTTTTTTTTTTAGGTCATGGACAAGTAAGTGTCCAAAGAGTACAATTATCACTTCAACTGACTGAACACTTTATCCATACTGTTTATGGATTAGGTATTTGAATTAACCATTGACTCTTTCTGATCCAGTCTGGATTTTCTTCTACCGGAGAAGAGGGAACATTTTTTTTCTGAATACTCCTGTACAACTCAAAATATTTTTGGGTTGTTTTGGAGCTTTGTCCAATTATTAGAAAGAGTATGAAGAAAAGGCAATACACAGAGGCTAAGAAGAAAAAGTCAGAAGACCAGATGAACAGCCTTGGTAGAGATGGAAACAGATCTGTCATTTTTGGCTCTGCTGTATGATCTCGTTACTGAGAAACTAACACCCCCCTGAAGCTCAGCCTGAAAATACTTGTTAAAAACCCCTATATATACTGTAACTTCAAAATTTATTTTTTATGCCTTACTGTGATTTTTGCCATTACAAATTCTGTTATTGAATTATTTTTGTTGTTGTTGGGTTTTTAAAATTAATTTTATTTTTTGTTAAGTCTTCAGAATTTCTGATCATATGACATTACACTCAGAACAACAAAATAAAAAACCCTCCAGTTGGCTTTCTCTTTGTTATGTCCCAATTATAAATGCCTCTCTTCTTCATAATGCCACATGCCATGATATGAGTTTCCTGTCCCAGATTCTTGGTATCATTCATAAGAATGTAATTAGATCTGTACCTTGGTTGTGTAATTAGCTCAAAGAAGCAAAATGCTGTGTTCAGAGGCTCTTTTTTTTTTTTTTTTTTTTAAAAGA
>JAOXXN010000265.1:6721339-6740402 GCA_026770055.1 Myrmophylax atrothorax
GATTAGGGCCCGGCTGCCGATCTGTGCGGGTGCTTACCCAGGGAAGTGAACATATTCCTGTTAATTTCTCTTTCCCTCTTGCTGGGAGGTTTCCTTTGCTGGGAGAAGGTTTGGTTGGTTTGTAATTTCGCTTGTTAGCTGGGGCGACCTCGGTGAGCCTGTTGTTTCCTGTCACTATGTGCTATTTCATATTGTGTTAAGCTTTCTTCTCAGTATAAATATAAAAACCTCACCGTGTTTAAAGCCTCGTTTCTGGTTTTCTCCCTCACTGCCCTACTCTGGGAGTGGACTTTCTGACTGGGTAGCAGGCAGTTGGCATTTTGCCAGCTCAAATGATAACAATAATTGCCTTATTTTTTTTTTAATTGTTAATCTACAACTACTGTGTTTCCTAGGTTCCCACCAAATGATAACACTTCTAATATGGAAATGCATTATAACCCCTTCATAAAAGAATTTTTATTTTATCAGAAGTTTGGTTGATTGTTTTAGCAGAAATGTTGGGTGCATATTATTCTTTCACTGTCTCTTTAGGACAAAACATCTAATATCTCTAGCATCTTCAACAATGACCCTGCCAAGTAAAATTAATAGTCACTTCTCTCCAGCTCAGTGTCTATTCTTTGAAACATGTTCACTGCAACAACTGGAATATACAAACACTACAAATAAATATTTTCCAATTTGTATGCAAAATTAATCTCATACATACATAGTATTAAAAATTATTGAATTATTCAAAAGAGAAGAGAAGAGAAGAGTTGAGTTGTAGTTGGAAGGGCCCTACAACGATCATCTAATCAAACTTTCCGACCACTTCAAAGCAATATTTATTTATGTTTCATATAACTTCTGTTCTGGGCTGCTGTTCTAGGATAAAAACCAACAACATGAACACAACAGACTTGTGTCATCAGTCCTCTGAGGGAGGACATTCAACTGGAACCTTTGAGATCTGATTCTGTTTGACAGCAGAGAATGACAGAAGTCCCAGATAACAGTTTTGTTTTAAGAAGGAATCAATACAACTAATTTTTATATGGAAACTTGATGTAAAACAAACTCTTTTTTGTGACTCAAATCCCAGCCTCCTCCATTAGTCTTGTGTGTAACTTTATTGCTGTCATAGGTCATTCCTGAATTTTCCATCCTCATCTGGGATTAGTAAGACTAAAATGATACTATAAATTGACAAAACCAAAAATCTACAGTTAGTGAGTTTGAAGATGAAGAATTTCTAGTTCTAGGAAACTCTAAATTGAGTACTCAGCTGTAATACAAAAAAAGGTCATTAGGTCACTCTCAGCAGTGATGCAAAAGATGGCATAAATTAGATCTGGGCTTTGGTGAAAAGCAAGATAAGCATGTTGCATTCAGAAGAAGACAGTAGATATTCTCTTTTTACAAAAATTGAGTATAAAACCAACTTGTGATATTTTTAGTTTAGTTTACACAGATAGATCTCTGCTGATTTAACTACAGAATTACTTTTGACCATCACCTCTCATGAATGCCCTAACTGTGATAAGCTACGTACTTCTGATCATATACCTCACCCTCCTTACAAATGCATTCTTGAAAACGATGCATGTTTATAGAGGTTTGGTATCAGTGTTTAGGCATTTTTCCTCTTAAAGTGTCCTAAATTATTTTCTTAGAAAGTTTCTGATTCAGTTCTTCCAGCCCACTCAAAGCCTTGAGGCCAGATATAGACAAAATCATGGAGCAGGGAGGCATTTTCCAAGCCATCACAATAGTAACTTTGATTTATTAAAAGTTATCCTGATAATGACTCATCTCTTAATCTGCTCTAAGGAGCAGAGCCCATCTTGTATTGAGGAGTCAGGAGCTGCAACAAACTCTTGCCATTTTAACTCCTGTTAAATTGTTTGGAATTCAGAGCTAGGTGAGATGAATCCCAGCCTTCATTACTGATTCTAAACATTACTATTCACATGGAATAAGATTTGTTATAAAAGCCCATTTTAGGTAAAGACAGAAAGGAGTTAAGGACATTACTCATGTTCACTGCTCTAGCAACATGTGAGTGATGCCAGGTATGAGGTCATGTGGGTAGAATATACAGTGAAAATTAAAGAATTGTATTAATCTGTTTTAGAGCAACTGAGGATAGATTAGAGGTAATCTAGCCATGCAGAATACATAATAGCCAGTATACTAGGCCATTATACAAAGGCAGGAGATGGATTTTGGAGGAGTACCAAAGAGACTTAGACCCCAAATACATTGATTTTCATTATCTCTTCACTAAATCTTTTTATAACCACAAAGTAACTTCCTTGGCTGGCATACACTGACTTGGGTCAGTTGAGCTGAGTGGAATTAAACAGATTTACGAGAGCTGACAGTTAATTCCTTACACCTCCTTTTTCCCCCGTTCTGCTTACACAACTTCGCTTTCCTTGCAATTTCAATCTTTTTGGGTGGCCTCTACAGCTTATGAGAGGAAATTCTATGCAGAAGTTATTTATTAAAAATAAGTCTTTCCACTATAAAAGTTTCTTTGGTTGAATATCTCCTTTTTTCATTGCACCTACACTTGGTGATCTATGAATTTCTTCACATTTGACTATAAGGTGGAGAGGTGGCATTATTATTTTTTTGATTTTCCCTTCACATCAAAATATGTAATCTTTTTAACATTTGCTATGAACACTTGCACATGTGAGTGGGTCTGCTGACTCCATTATTATGTGGGAGCAAAAAATGTCACAGAGAACCAGACTACTGTGAATACCAGAAAATGCTTAGAAGTACATTATAGCCCCTAGATATTAGACTCAAATTTCTGAATGAGCCAGCTTGAAATCTAATGTGAGCTCCCAGATCTCTGCATCTAACATTGATAATTTTAGCTGACATTCCTGCAATGACAGCTTGCACATTCAGATACTTTTTCTAGCTCATAGAATTAATTTTTCACACTTTTTATCAAATCAAATATAATTTAAAAAGTTTTAAAATTATTGATTTATTTAATGTTTCCCAGAACTCCTTTGCTCTTTCTTTATATATCAATTCATCACTAGAAATAGTGAGAAAGGTTAAAACAATCAAAGGTGATGAAAGCTTTCATGGTAATGCAGCTACTGGTTTTTATGAAACTGTCAAAAAAGTACTGACATGCAAAATTTCAGTATTAATATAATAGCTTAAATAATTTTGTTATTTTTATTGTAACTCAAACACATTCTGGATTTACGTATCTACCCAAAAAAGGAATCTCTAATATGCATTATGAATCACAATACATAGTTGTGTACTTCCACATAAAATTGCTTAACATATACATCTTTAAAAAAGGAGTGCATCTCATCCTCCAATGTTTGAGCTAGTAATAAAACTGCTAAACAGCGACTGACTAATTCTGATGAGGACTGCATTCTTTGATCACTAAAGCTGCCACTGGGTTTGTACATAGTGGCTTGTTTTAATCATTCTTAGGAGCTATGTCTTGGGTTGCTGAACAATTTATAATGTTATTAACATAGCATTTTGTTGCATTGCCACTTTTGGGAACCATAAAATGAAATATGAGAGTTACTGGTTTGTTTGAAGGCACATGGGAAAATTTCATCACAGAAATCATTCTCTTGGGACTGAACAGTTCAGACTGGGATTTGATAGACACTAAATATTTCAGTAAAAGCCTGTTTTGTATTGGAGCTTCTTTTGGAAGAAGAGCCTAGAGAGGGTAAATTTGAATTTGCATTCTGTATGTGTTGTTTGCATTGATACAGAAAAGTCCCAAGTGTACACTGGGATACCATTGGCAAACCTGTATTCTATATCATTCTGTCTGCAAAGTAGTTTTCCTTGTGTCACAACCTGAGGAAATAAACTGAAAAATAAATCATTGAATAGCCCTAACTGCAGCATGGGTACTGTGTGCAACTACAAATCTGTCTAGAGCATTTCCTGCAACACAAGGATACGTTTCATCAGGTGGGTGACATAACTCCTGTGACAAAGGTCTTGTGGCTCAGCTTCCTGCTGGGGATGATGACAATCTCCTTGCACACACAGTTGTTCCCCAGGTGGGTTTAGTACTGCTCCATGATCACCTGGACAGCCTTTTTCACCCTCTTCAGATGCATTCCATATACCTGGTGTCTGTGGAAAAAAGAAATGAGGAAAGACTAAGGGAGCTGGGCCCATTCAGGCCAGAGAAGTGGTGACTGAGATGGGACCTCATCAATGTCTATAAATGTCTGAAGAGGGGGTGCCAAGAGGATGCATCAGGCTCTTCTTGTTGGTTGCAAACAATAGGACAAGAGGCAATGAGCAGAAACTGGAACAAAGAAAGTTCCACCTGAACAGGAGGAAAAACTTCTTTACTGTGATATCACTTTTCTGTCATAGGGACCTTCTGATAAAAGGCTGATATTTATGAATTTTTGTTTGTTTAGTCCTTATTTTAATTCCTGTAGGTTTTTGACATCCACCACAGCCTGCCACACTGTATGACACAGTTTAACTCCACACTGTGTGAGCAGATGTTTTCCCAGCAGTTGGGATCTGGCACTGGGTAGCTTTTTTGATACTTAAGGTTTCTCAAATCACAGGAAAAAAACAAACAGTCATTTCCAATATGATGTCATCAAGATTAGCACAGATAAGCTGTATGATGTGCAGATTTGATAAAGAACCTAAGGGATGACTAATAATGTCAAAAATAACTAGCAAAGAACATGGGCAACCTCAACACTTTCTTTTATGTCAGCAAACTCTTCCAGAAATACTGTTTGTTCAAATTATTTGAGATCTTGTGACTTAATTTGTGACCTCCACATCCATTTGCTCTATTGAGTACATATACTTGTCAGAAAACTTCTGTTCTTCTCTAACACCATCACTCTAAAATTGCATCACAGTTACCTAAACAGCTGGAATCTTGGATCTTCTGAACACTAAGGTGAAAGGGAAATTCTATAAAACACCTGAAATTGTTTTGAGGTGTGTAGCAGAGAAAAGGCAGGTGGATGTTTTGGTTGTGGCATCTGGATTGTGTCAGGGATATGGGCTACATATTCCTCTCACATAAAACCCATGCCAGCTGGGTCAGCACAGCAGGCATAGCACTCATTTCTATGAATGTACACTCAGAATTGTTTCCAGATTGTCCATCCTGGAAAAGTGTAAGCACTTAGTGATGCTGAGTAGTGTTCACTCATAACAAACATATCCCTACCATTTTCACTCCTGAGAGATTTTTGTCCTGCTAACAGCCTTGCTCTTCCTCAGGTGAATATGTCTCACAGGTTACCTGTGACAAATTTGTACATATGCTGCAATTATGTGAACAGCAGCATTGCCTTTCCCTGGTAATGTTCAATACCCATCTGTAAATAGGATCACATTTTCTTCACACGTTTTCCAATCTGTTTATCAATACACTACTCAGGCTACTTTAGCAAAAGTAGTGTTCCTGTTAGCAAAACAATCTATCATTGTGAAACTTGAAAAGATGCCGGTTTGCCATGAGATTGGTTACAAAACATTTTAGATAGGCATTCTAGCCAATAGCTAAACTATCATCTGAGCTGTTTTTTTTCCCGTTGCATGTTCTTGAGCATGGAGAACTCCACACAGTTCTTTCCAGTACAAGTGAAATTCTCTCCTTCTGTAGCAAAGGATTCAGTTTCAATTTGTTCTGATAAATAAAGAATGTGACCCCTTATCGATGCTTACTTCTTACCTAAACTGTTAGTATGCTTATTCAATATTCTTTCTTAACCTCCTATACTTAAGGATTTAGGATAATTAGGCAGTTATGTTTCCAAACTGGAAAACTTCGGATAAAATCTAGGCAAAGGTAATTATTTTGGCTTTCAGAATGAGATTCAGCTCATGGACTAAACCTTAATCTGGACATCTACATGTAGAGGCCTACCTGTGAAACCATGTGCTGAGGTTACCACTGTAGCTGCAGCACATGCAGACGTGGACCAGGGCACCTCAGATAACAGCAAATTCCTACATTTAAACAACTGCTGTGAGTCCAAAGTACAAAACAAAACAAAACAAAACAAAACAAAACAACAAACCCTCCCACCCCCAACATAATAAGTGTGAAACTTTCAGTTCAAATGAGAAAGATTAGTAAGGTTAGAAGAAAGCATGAAAAAACCCCCCCAATTATAGCTAGTTTGCAAGGATGGCAACACAGTTTAAAAAAACATTCTAGTAAATGAGCATTGTTTCCCATTATTGCAATACTTCTTTTAGCATCTGAAAGAGCAAGTGTATGATGGTTCACTGGGACACAGCAACTGTTGGAGCACTTTAAGAACATTAAATAAAAACACTGAGTTGAGTAAGTGAAAACATGCTCTCTGACTTCTACTTCAATAGTTTATTTTATAGTACTGCCAGACAACATCATTAATAGAATTTGAACTTTCAGCATGGAAAAAGTTAACAAAGATATGTTTCCTTTCATAAAATGGTCTGGTTACCTTTGAGTATGTTGCTTGTAGATGTGTGAAACTGGAAAGGCAGTGGGCTTGGACACATTTAATCCTCTCTGTTAAGGCTTTCAGGCTGTAGTAATCATCCTCACTGAATGAGATAGTGCTCCCATGCTGCAGCATGGCTTCTGCATTTCACAGCTTTATCTGCATTCTCCTTTTATCAGATGGAAGCTGACATTTTTTACATTACAAAGCTGTAAATTAGTTCTTGAAAAGACTGATAGGGACTTGTTTTGTAATAATTAGAGCTAATGCTATTACTCCTGAGGCTAAGGCTGTGCTGGAACAGAGACTAACAAGCTTTATAGGTAAACATAGATTCAAAATCAATAAACAAACCTGTTTTATTAAGGTTTAATAGACATATGCATGGAAAAGCTGTGTATACAAGGTGTGTTTTGTAAGAACATATTGTGTGAAGGAAAAACAAATTTTCAGAGGATGCAATGGAGTATAATATAATAGAGTAGTTGTATTTATCACAGGCACATAAATTTCTAGGCTAAATTCTGTGTTTGTAATTTGCATATCTAGTGCTAGAAATAAAGACAATCAACTTTTCTGTAGAACTCCTAAAATAAACACTTTGATAAGGCTAAAACTGTCTTCAAACCCCTATGTAAAACTGTAATTTGCTTGACTAGAGTATTTGGATGATTAGAACAGGAGGTATTAATAGGTAAGTCAAAAAGAGGAGTAACTATCCATAGCCTTTAAAACATAATAATTGTTTAGACTCTTCCAATTATTTTGGTCAAGTTCCATGAGAATAAGTGCTAGACAGGCCTTCATTTAGCACTTCTCTGAACCATTGCCTCTTCACTGGAGGAAATAGGGACATCAGAATCACAGAATGGTTTGGGTTGGAAGTGACTTTAAAGATCATCCAGTTCCAACTCCTCTGCCATGGGCTGGGACAACTTGCACTAGACCAGTTTGCTCAAAGCCTCATCCAACCTGGCCTTGAACCATCCAGTGATGAGGCATCCACAATTTCTCTGAGCAACCTGTGCCAGTGTCTTACCACTCTCACAGGAAATAATTTCTTCTAAATATTTAGCCTAGATCTGCATCTTTAATTTTAAATCCATTTCCTTTTGTCTTGTCACTAGAGACCTGCAATAAGATCTTCCTGGAGCCTCTTCTCCAGGCTGAACAGCCTCAACCCCAGCCTTTTTCCAGATAAGAGGTGCTCCATCCCTCTGACCATTTTCATGGCCCTCCTCTGGACCCATTCCAACAGGTCCAGGTCTGTCTTGTACTAAAGACCCCAGAGTTGGATTCCAGATAGGATCTCACAAGAGAAACATAAGAGAGGTGTGAATTAAATACAGAGGAATCATATAGTCAATATACACTTCCTGGATTAAATTTATATGACTTAAAAATAGATACTTGAGAGTAATAACCATTGTCTGAGTTTTGATCTGATAAAAATGTGCTCTTAAAATTCTATACCAGATGAATTAAGAATCTAGCCGAAACATCATTGACTTTAAGAGAAATAATCATCAGGGAAAGGTTTTACTGACAATTTAATGTATTTTTATTAGTGTATTTTATTATTAATGTGTTTCCTTATTGTGAAGTGGAAAAGATTTTTTTTTAATATTTAAAAGTATTTCTGCCTTAAATTCATCTGCAAAGTGCACATTCTGGATCCATTTCTTAATCTAACAATCTGAAAAAAAAAATCTACTTTGCTTATGTTTCTATTCCCTGATCTCTGCTTACTTGCTCATAGTCTATGATAGACCATCTACTTAAAAATGGATGCAAGAATGCTTTATCCACAAGGTGTTATGAGTACCATAAACCCCAATTCTTTTCGCTGATACATACTTACTACTCATGTAGTTAAAAACTGCAAAACCATAAGTAGTATAAGAAAAGGTGAACAGGGACTGACTTCTGACAAGTTCTCACGGTGCATGAGCTCTATAGTATATGGGTATCAAATACTGTGCAACATGAATGCTCACACAATCAAAGGGAGATAACTACTAACATATAATTAAACACTGGAACTCATGAAATTTTGTGGACAGTCAGATCAAAGAGCAAAACTGACCAGTTCATGAAAGGAATGGACCATGGGAAGTTTTCTCACATGAAGACACCACCTCAAAATGAGGAGGCAATTTTATTTGCAAATGAGGTGCTTGACATGGGTTGTTCAAGAGTGTTTTTGCAAAAAAGTATCACCTGCTTGCCTATTTTTCTGTGATTATCACTGTTGGAGACCAGATACTGATACAGATGGGCCTTTGTTCTGTTCCAGGATTGTTTTTCTGAGGTTCTGTGAAGTTGTTGGTTTGTTTTGTTTTGTTTTGTTTTTTAATTAAACATGGTGTTGAATGGATTAAATTATAAGGAGTCCTCCTGTTCAGATAAGGTATGAAGAATGGAAATTAAACAGGAAAAAATTCAAAAACAGACTTCAAATTCTGACTCCCTGGTGGTTTATACTGTAGTTTAACCCAGCCTGTGAATTAAGTAGAACAAAGCCAGCCTGGATGTGGGCTACTTGGGCGGATATGTCTTTGGGAGCCAGACTGAACAGATGGTCACTGTGCACTGATGCCAGTGGAGGAAGCCAATCATTTAGAAAAGTTTCCTATTGCCTTTCTTCCCAAACTGGCTAGTGTGTTTTGAGTCAAAGGGAGTAGGCTTTCTGAAGTTCCATTTTTGCATCTCTGGAGCAACTAGCATGCTCTGACCACTGAAACTATAATAGCTTATGTGTTCAGTGCTCCACTATGAGCCACCTCATCTTGTGCTTTAATCTCAGTGCTATAATGAGACTGTTGGCTCAGAAGGCAAGAACAAAAGAAAGTGCCTTGAGAATGCGGAGCCATGAAGCAAACACATGTAACATTTCTGAAGTAAAGCACATTTTTAAATCTTCAGACTGATCTCTTGGTGAAAAGAGAACACATTCTTGCACTAGTTCTATTCCATTCTTCTTAAACTTGAGTACAGCTGCCCCAGTCTTGACCTTATCCAGCTGTATAGAAAGTTTTCTATGTGATAAATATGACTTAACTTCAGATGTTAATAATTTCTCCTCTATTTTTTCCAAGTCTTGTTTCTAATCATATACATGAAACATTAAACTTCAAAACTTTAAGCAAAAAGTCTAAGAGCTGGTTATTTTATCATTAAATGATTACAAGGAAGCAGCATATATTCAGAATGAAAAACTGTGCCAGGAAAGTCCCTATGCTACTTGAAACAAGAAGAGTTTGCCTAAAGTTAGTATTCGCAGATACAAAGAGACGACAGGTGATCTCAGAAAACACTTTCAGCATCTGAATGCTGCACTAGGGATCCCAAACCATCATTTAGGTGCCAGTAACACTCATCAAAATCCCACCTAACCCTGTCAGTACCTTAAGTGCCCAGTGTAACAGATTAAGGTGTCAGTCACAGAACTTCAGCATCATGCTGTTTTTCTGTTATTAATGGACAGAAAGTAACTCCTACAGGCTGAGTCCAAGTGGCTGCATTAGGCTTTAGCTCTGAAATGCCCTTCAGGGCAGATCCTTTCTCTCAGCATGGAATAAAAAGGTTGACATTAGTCTTCCACATGTTATCCTTTGTGATTATTCCACATAATTTCCCATGTGACATTCAAACTGAGAAACTCCAGAGCAGAAGGCTCTCAATCTGATTGTAAATCTTATCCCGTCCTAGCTCCACAGAAGAGTGCGATTTAAGCACCCCCAGACATCTCCCAAATCTTGTTTACTGGGGAAAGATAACTGAGGCACAGGCTGACTGTCATCTATGGTGAACTGTTAAGATGTCTTTGTTTTGAAACACTGCAGGGTCTTCCATGGCACAGAGCCACAGGTCAGTTTAGGAGCAGTCCAAGACATTTGCATTTCTGTGTCAGGAAATGCCTATTTTGAAGATGTCCAGGAGCAAGGTGCTAAACTCATGACTTCTCCCTCCAGAATGACTTCATCCTCTTGTCTTGCCTAGCCCACCTGCATGACCTGACCCAACAGACCTGCTTACAACATGTCTGACTGGAAAACAGATTGGTAGATGCAATGTTGCTATCTTCCCACACGCTTGGCATTTTCTAGGTTGTAGATTCCATTCCTCTTAGGTTAGAGCTGATTTTGTGTGAAATACATGACCATTCATTTCAGCAGCAACTGGAATGTAATTTTTTGGACAACCTGTTTGTGTTTTTGTTATAATTAGATATAAGGATAATTAAATCACGAGGAGATGCATGTTTGAGGGTTTTCTTAAAGAAAATCTGTTATCTATCTAAATCAAACTGAAAGATTTCTTTTCAAAACCTCCTGCCAACTGGAAACACAGAGAAAGTTTTCCTAAAATTATTTTTAACAAAACATAGGATCTTTTTAATGATTTAAAAAAACCCCAACCAAAACCAAAACCAAAACCAAACCAAACCAACGAACAAAACAAAAAAAACCCAAAACCAAAAAAAAAAAACCGAACCCCCCCCAGAAAACAAACAAATGAACAAAAAACCAACCAACCAACCAACCAACCAAACAAAAAACCAAAACCAGAGAGTTTTCTGAAATCCTGAAAATACTCTTTGAATTTAGAAGGGGCAAAGCTAGCAGACAACTCTCTCCTGCTTCTCAGCACTTTTCAGGTGCCAGAGCTATTCCCACTACCCTCAAATTCCTTCAAAATCCTTTCCTCTTCCTCAGAGAAATACTCAAATCCCAAACCTGTTACTCAGCCAGAGACAACTCAGCCCATGCTGTTACCAAGTGCAAACCTGATGATAGAAGAAATGGCAACATCACAAACCTTGCTTGTTCTGAAAATGAAAAACAAAAGAATTGCATGCCTATTCAACAAACAGAACAAGCAACATCAATCCAAGAAATCACTTAGCAAAACATTATACAGGGCATTTCATTCTCCTCCCTGACTGAAGACAATGATGGAGATGATTTGCATATGGGGATGTTCATCATATGTAGAAATGGTTATAAAAATATTGTCAGCACATTTTCATCTGAAAAAGATTGTTTTAGTAACAGTGATATATTTTAATACAATATGTTACACTGCTTCCAACAGGAGATGCTTTGATCTAGAGAAATGAACATTTCATTTATCATTGCACTAAAAAATGTCCTTAATAAACTGCTATGATTTTTCATCTTGCATGTTAGTTTTGGCATTTCACAGAATAACTAGCACATATGTAATCACATAAAAATCAATAATAAAAATGAAAAGAATCTGGAAACAGTATTCATGGCTGTTCAAAGTTCTGTTCAGGTCCAGCAACACTCTTTAACACATTTAATGCATATCTACCCTCCTAACTAAACTTATATACAGGTAGGTACAGATAGATAGATAGATAGATAGATAGATAGATAGATAGAGAGAGAGAGAGAGAGAGAGAGATATGTATGTATATATGCGTGTGTGTGTGTGTGTGTGTGTATCCTTACTGGTAGACAAGTCTTCTATCATGGATTTTCCACCTCTTTCAGCTCTTTCTTGGAACTGAAAAACTTCAGCTGAATTTATCTTCTATCAGATTTATGTTGTAAAAACAAACTTCCTGAAGAGGTTTATTCCACAAGGCATCAACTCCTGTAATTATAGTGATTTAAACTATATCTTTTATAGTTTTATATATACAAAACTTCTTGCCTGATTTGCTCAATTTCTCAAAGTTTGAATAGCTTGCTTTGCCTTTTATCCCATCATGTTCTTATGGTTTATTTAAATTTAGTTGATATACTCAGCACCTCATGCCCCAGAGTAAAATCCCTTCACAGATTTCTTTCCATATGGAGGAATTAGGTACCTTTTACGTGCATACATCTAAGATATTCGAGAATCATCTCTCTTATAGGCTTACATTGAGAAATAGGAAGTCATTTCTTTTCCCCCCCCTTTCAAGGTAAAAAATAAACTTATCTTTTATTAGCATGAGCCAAAAACTTGTCCTGTTCTCATTGTGCTCACACATAATGAATTTTTAAGGTTTGCAATTATAATCTTAATGAACAAGTCAGGGAATTAGTTGGCTGCATAAGTGACTATGATCAGGTCACTTAAAGGGTAAGACAATCTTAAAATTAGTGAGGCACTGGGGAAAGTTATTTAGAACATTTCAAAATGTTTAGGTTGAGATATTCAAGAAACCTTTTTAACTCCATCTTTTGCTATAAAGAAAAGATCTCCCACTGGCTGAAAAATGACAGACCATCCATATATAATTTAATTTGTTTTGTATAATTTTACACGTTATTTTATTTGGAATGAAAGGCAGAAATTTCATGGCTTCTCAGCAAGTCTCTACTTCATTTAAATTTCTGCATTTTCGTAGTGCGCAGCAGGATAAATATATGCAGCTTTTCTTTCACCCTTTAATAATGGAGACAGACAGTGGAATGGAAAAATAGGCATCTATGAAAAGTGATTGGTGCTATTCCTTTAGTTAAGCAGGTCAGCAGAGCAGCAGTGGCAGCTGATAACACCTGTTTGTGATGGCCACAACATGAACAATGTGTATGCACGTCTTTCCCTCTCGCAGTTGCTAAGCCCACAGATGACAACCTACTGCTGCTACCTATGACTGGAAGAAAACTATGGGTTTAGCCAGTGGGGACTCATTCAAAAGTCAGTTTTCAGATTTTGACAGCTTTTTTTTTTTTCATGATCTAAACAAAATGAGAATCCTCAGGATATATTTAATTTTTTTTTTCTATTTTTGATTTTTATATGTGAATTTATTATCAATCAGGACAGAGGGTCAAGTGTCATAAAGTATTTAAAGAAACCTTTCGGTTACATAGAGTTGTATTCACATTCATGGTCTTCTTTCAATGCACAGCAGACATTCTAGAGTCTCACACATGTGGAAGACTAATGTGTGATTGTAGAAAAATAAAATGACAAAAGGCAAAATTGAGATGAGGGTGTGGGTTTGTCTGACAAACAGAAGCAAAACAAAGCAAATATAGGATCAAACTGCTATGGAACAAAAAACCATTATGGCTGTGAACACTTAAGAAATACTTTTATATGAACAAGTAATATGTTATAAACACTGCTGATACTTCACACTGGATTGTCTCTGCTCCTAGCTTGAAGAGGACCTCTGTAGAATTCCAATGCAATAATGAAGATGAAAAGCCAAAGGTGAAAATCATTCTGAGGAAATTAATGTTTGTTAAGGTAAAAATGCTTTTGAAGTTCATGCTTTCATTTGTTCTGAAAAGAAACCCCAAACCAACCCCAACCAAAACCCCTCTCTCTGCAAAATGTTGACACATTTGAGGTATGCTGCTGTTTTCACTTTACATGTCAACTGGGCTGTGCCTACAACTAGCACAAATCAGCCATTCAGTATTGAAACTAGTTTTTCTTAAGTTCTGGCTACTATACAGAAAAGACTAACATGTTTAATATACTTTAGGCCTAACCCACTCCTGCAATGAAAAATGAGTAATTTATAATTTTATTTTAATAAATTATTTCACCACTTGTTCTTTTTTGAGAAAACAGACTGTATTACTTGGCGTAAGGGGTAGGATATTGTGCAATACATAACAGAGTTCATATTTTCAATCCATTGCAATGTTTCAGCACAGCTTCACCGAGGTCAGTGCTGCCGCAAGTTTCATCAGCCAAGGATTTGCTGTTGAACTGAGCTGCAAATTTAGTGTGTAACATATAGAGACAAAAACAAAACAAAACAAAACAAATTCCTATTCATATTGAAAAAGCAAGAACAAAGGCTTGAGTTCCTAGTCAAAAGAACTCCCGTAACCAAAAAATTCTGCAGTTATTGTTAATTTCAATGACTCACAATTCACTCTGACCATACTAGATATTTGTTTTAGAGTACTTTGCTTGTATATATACCAGATACAGAAAATAACACAGCTCAAAGGTCATGGAAGGGGCAAAGTGACATAATGAAACCCAGACACAGAGAAATCAGCAGAGATACCTGTGACACCAAAAATACAACAAAAATTCCCTTCCGAGAAGTCTATTGTTTATGTCAGCAGAAAGGTTGGACAGGAAAAAAGAATGGACAATTGAAAATATTTTCCCTTTTTTTTTGTTTAAATAAAAAATATGTTTGCTTTAATCAAATCTGAGCATCTAATGCACCTACGTAAAATCCCTCTTTCTGGTTCCGGAAAGAAAGAGTACAACAATTCAAAGCAATAGCAAATCTTTTCCTTTCCTCATCCTGGCTCCAGCAAATGTCACTCTTATTTTAAGTTTTAGAGGAAGGTGAAAAGACTCCTCTAAAGGACACATGCAAAATAATCTTCTAGAAGAGCAGCTCTGCTTAGAAAAACATATGCCACTTTTGAATGGTGCCCTCACTGAAAAATGGCAAAACTGAACCTTAAGTCTACTTTCACACATAATCTTTCAAAATATGTATCAGACCATGAATGAAAAATGTTAGTGCCATTGTCGGGTATCAGTTAAAAAAAATACAGGAGGTTTTTATACTACAGTTTCCTTCACAGATTGGTGAGTTTATGTCTGCCAGAAGATTATCTGGTCTTTGGAGAACATATGTAATATGACAGTTGTAAATTCTATCACATTTTTCTTCTTGAGTGTTCATGGACAGAATGCTGCACTTTAAAGGAATACTGTGAGACTAACAAATTTGAGGTCACTGGGTCTGGATCAGTACAACTGACTGGACTTTCTATATTTAATTAAGTGGCTGATCGTAAGAGAATAATCATCTGCTGTTTCTCCTAACCTGACGATGTGACTATTCAAAACTTTAGAAGTCATTCCCTAAAAATTGAGATTAGCTGTTGAATAATCCATCCTGTGACTCATGGGATCTGAGATTCAACCCACCACAAGTTTTAGCCTCCCTTGTTTTGCAGGGGAGTAGTGAATTTTGGCTGGCTCTGGAAATTTTCCCTGGAGGTTCCTATCTTGCCTTAATTACTCTGCAGACTTCTAACTTGTCCATGTTTCCCTTTGGACTGCATAGGAATGGCAGTGACATTCTGGGGCTATGGTGCTTCCTGCTCATAAAAAATAGAATCTTGAGGGCCCTTACCCCTCTGCTGCAGTATCTGCGGTTAATGAGGGCTATGTAGAGGTCTTGACACAAGACAAATTTTCACAGCAGCCTTGAAGGGGGCTCACAGTGAAGGGATTGCAGGCAGAAATTCCCACCTTCATCTCTGTCCAGCTGCTTGGTGCACACACTGCTTCCCACAGCTATGCTCTTCAGTTAGTCTTTCTAAATTTGGCACCCCCACCTCCTTTTTGCACAGTGTGTTCTTCCAAACATCCTTCTTCCTTACCTTTGGTGCTATTTGTCACCTTATCCAGTGCAGCCCCTGGCACAAGTTAGATCATTAAGAAATGAAGTTAAGAAAAAAACCCACCATGTCCTAGATTGAAAAACTACAGAGTGCTAAAGATTGCATCACTGTAATTGTTCTGGTTTTCTGACAATATTTGTGGATTAGGATGAAAATTTGGATCTCTTAATTGTCTCTAGATGAAAATAAAACACAAAATTCTGTCCTCTGAGGGATCTTCCTTTGTTATTTTTGTGCATGTTTGGTTTTGCATTGAAAAATGATTATAATGACATCTGCTAATTCTTTTTTGTGTGTAGGGTTTGCAAAACATCTCGTTGTTCTATCCCAGAAATAAGCCTGACGTGCATGAGCTGCTTCTCTTGATGCACAGGACTTGATTCTGATGGCCACACATGAAAGAATTGGAACTAATGGGCATTGTCTATTGCAAAAATACCAGTTCAAAGCATGGTTTGTATTTTGCCTTGTGAATGGTGCGGTATCAGAAAACCAGGCTTATATTTTCTTCAGTGATCTCCAGACTACCTCTTTTGGAAAATGAAGGATGTATGTCTGCATTGGCATCCAAAGATATTCCATGAAGCCATGAGCGCAGAACCCAGCTCTGCTATTAGCACCACAAAAACCAGGAGTAAATGGCTTCAGATCACTCCAAAAACCACCTAGGTCCTTGCCAAGTCTGTTTTCCTTTACAGTTTAATTCTAGAGTCAATAATCACAAAGAAAGGTCATCAAATGAACAGTATGCATGTAATTTACGATTAGAACATGCAACTGGTGTTTTATAAAAATATGGATACAGTTATGTCTCTGGGCAGAATTGAGAGAACCACAAGTTTTGACAACTTGCACCTGCAGTATAAATTTCCTGGATTTTTAGAAAAGTAAAATACTATATTACATGTACACAAAGTGCATATTCCTTAGCTATGGTCCTCTTTTGAAACTGAGATTCTGAACAATGTTGCCAAAAGAAACAGCTTTTGTGCTTTCAGACAGCCAACATCTTACAAAACTGGGCAGATGAATAATGTTATGTGTAAAGGATGAATAAAAATATCAAAGATCTGAAGTTCCAAACAGGCTTTGCAGGCCAAGAAAACTGTATTAAAATTCATTAAGAAAATAAAAGAAAATAACATTGAGACCAACCTGGGCATTTAGTTCTGCTCCAGAAACTAAAGGCTTGTGAATATTCCTGAGGCAGAATGATCTCTTATTTTGCAATCAAATTTCCTAACATTTTAGACATATTGTTTAACTGGGTTTGTTCATTGACAATAAAGGTATGAACCTGTGGTTTATGAAAGTTTTGTGGTAAGTGGGTATCTTTGTTGTTATTTGACTTTGATAGTGTTCAGAGGCATGCTCTTGTACTCTGGCTTTTACATTTCAGAGCCTTTTACCATCAATGTCAGAAGACTGGGATTTCATTCTGACTAAAGCCAGAAGAAAGATTTTCATAACTCTGACTGACAGCCTTCACAATTTAAATTATAGAAATGTATTCAAAAGAAAACAACTTATGCTTGAGTTAGCACCTATTAATTCAACCACATGAATATAATTCCTCGGTGATCCCTAGAGTTATATATCAGTGTACAGGTGAAATTAAATAAAATGTAAATGATAGTTGAACCCAACATTAATCATCAAAGGCACATACGGCTTTTAAACTTTCTTTCACCAGTAAAAAATGCAGGTGAAAATTTCCTCTCTATTCTTCAGAGTAGTTGCCAGTTCATTCTGCTTTTATTTATATATATGTAAAACATAAATATTGGTACCATAACTAAAGGCTTAAGAAAGAGTTAGATCTATTTATCAGTTGTTATACAAACACACAGGAAAATTCATTCTTTTCCTTGGTTACATGTGATTTTAATCAGAAACTAGCAACTCACCATCAAAAATGATAAGAAGAATAGCAGTATACATACAAATGTCCCCTGTGGGGTAGTTATGGGTGAAAGTCATCTCACCTGACTTGATGTATCTGAAGATTAAAGTTCAGACAATGAACTAGTCACCATGCATTGCCTTTGGGGGGCTTCTCCAAAGAAGTCATCTGACCTTTCTAGAGCAGGATCACGTATTCTTTGGAGGTGCCTGTTTCCCTTCTTGGACTAATTGGTAGTCTCAGGTGACTGGATCATAATTAATGCCTTATTTTTGGCTTCTACTTGCATGGTTGAGCTTTCTGTATGACCAAGGAATATCCCAAAGGCAGGAACAGAAGAGGTCACAAGCTGAAAAATAGGAAGTGAGGAAATAAAAGCATACTTTCACCAGCATTTTTAATGCCTTATTTAATGAGAATATTCCACTTTTATCTTATTTTTGGTCTCCTCTAGAAAAGGATTACTCTAATGCAGACTGATTCTGGCAGCAATCCTCAGTGTCACAATATGTATCTTGGAAGAATGGAGAAAGCTGGGTCAGTCTCTGTGCCTCTGTCATGTAAGTTACAGCTTAGTTATATATTTGAGCTCTTTATGACATTGCAGATGCTTCTATTGTGACCAATCACTTAGTTTCCCTCATTCTATTTTCAAAGCACAGATTTTTAATCATGGGGGGTTGGGGTATTTCCCAACAAGGAGCTTCACAAATAGAACAGTGTGTTTCTTTGATCCCTTTTGACATCCAAATACAGGATACATGCAAATATTCCAGGTAAACTCTAAATTTATCAGGTATTTTTATCCTGTTTAGACATAATCTGGGAATCCCTAGCACACATCTGGATCTGCTCTGGTTTTCAGTTTTGCCGACAATACATTTATGTCTGGGAAATGGTCTACAGGGTCTAATGTATTCAGAGGCCTTACAGGCCAAAATAATTCGCTGTTGTACCTCTGCCTTCCAAAAATCAGGATGATGAAACATAGTGCTACAATGGGATTTGCTCTAACTCTACTTAAAAATCAGTTATCTTGATCATGATCATGTTATTACCTATTGGAATAATTCCCCCAGGAATTTATCTGCTTTCTAATTATTTGGCTATTTCACTTTTTTCTGGTTACTTAGTTCAGGACTGGCATTTTTTTTTCTTATGTATCTGTTCTAACTCAGCCTGAGGCTGAAGGTTGAGCTCAGAGATCTTCCACTGAAATTCCTGAGTCAGGCCAGAGTTAAATGATTGAATCACAGTTTTGGCCTTAAAGTATTCCTCTACATAAATGAAGTCTTCTCATCTAACTGACACTCATGTGT